>MU260977.1:2500-82500 GCA_020310875.1 Ceratopteris richardii
ATATTTCACTTAAAACGATTTTTTTTCATTAATGTGTTGTTTATTTGATGTCTTATAAGCTTTAACAAATCATTACACATGATTGTCATTCAAAATTAGCAAAGAAATCAACATATTTCGAGTGTCGTCACCTGTCTTCATCCCCGGATCAGAGACATCACCATCCCCTGGTGACTATGGAATTATTGCTCAACTGCATTTCTAGATTCAAAGGTTCATCTGAACATCAAGGAATGCTCTTATTTTTTAGAACTACAGTGTGTTTCATGGCATAATTCCTACACAGCTTCCCAGAGAATGTCTACTTGTAGAAACTTCAGCTATTCTGCATATCCGTCAATCTACCTTTCTGCTCATCATTCATACTATATTTTAGACTGCTTGGCAATATATTGTCACTTTCTCTCGCATGGGAACATGTTCTGCTAAATGATTATTGCATATACATACATACATACACACACACATACATACATACATACATACATACATGTGTGTGTATGTATGTATGTATGTATACACACACATATATATATATATATATATATATATATATATATATATATATATATATATATATATATATATATATATATATATATATATATATATATATATATATATATATATATATATATATATATATATAGAGAGAGAGAGAGAGAGAGAGAGAGAAGTTGAGAAGATAATTTATCTTATTCCATACCCTTTATTCTTTGCTGAGACCCTCAATTGTATCATCAGACCTACCTGCAAACATTTTCTGTAACTCCGTCGAAGTTTTATGAGCATCACATGTATATTGGTCCATGTCCTGACTCTGCATGAATCTTCTCGCCGTGAAACTTGGGATGTCCTCGTCTGGAAAGGTGCAAGTGGATTCCTCAATAAAGTAAGAGGCGTTCATCTGTGTTGATGTGCAGAATATTTGAGGGCTTTTTTCGATGGAAGACTGAGACTCTAAAATAGACAGCTTGTTCGAGAGATCAGAAGAAGAAAAGGCAAGGGCAGTTCTAACGCCTAATGTGAATGAGGCCAACATGAAGAGTGCTGTAGAACGGATGATTTTATCCGGTTGAATTGACGTTACGCATCGCATGAAACTGTCATTACAACAATTTGCAGCATTCCCATTTTCACATATCGACTGGTTTCGTTTCACGGCGTGCATCCTGCATCCATGGGGACCAACAGAAGACGGACAACTAGAGAACGGGCAAGCCACCTGGGGCAGAAGGTTCCATTGAAACGCCATTCCAAGACTCGACATTCGCGCACTCGGTATGACTGCTATGCGCACTTAGTTCAAGCCAGATGCATGTTTGGACTTCATTGCCCAAAAGATGGAGTAGCTTGATCGCAGGGCCACCCCAGTTGGCGGACGCCTTGGGGAGAGAAGAGAATAGAATCGTTTAAAGAGTCTGATGGATCTCCGCCACTCTCAGAACACAGTGCAATAAAATTAAGTGCAGAAAATAAGTTCTTTTGCACGACAAGCTCCACATGCACAATAACAGCATCATAAAATATAGTCACGGATATTTTGACTAACGTACATTTTAAAATAATATGGAAAAATAATATGGAAAAAGGTTTAGAAAATGATAGAAAGAGGAATATGGCTATTCTCTCTCAAATTGTCACAAAATATCACTACTATAGTTTGTAGAGAAGATTTACTACTATCTATTTAATGAAGAGTAGAAGTCTGAATAGTTCTTAATGGACTAGCATCACATGTCCCCATAAGCTTAGAGGAGTGTGGCATCACATGTGTATGCGAGCTAGCTTGGTTGGCTGGGTCTTCTACCTCTTGGGGGGGGGGGGGGGGGGGGGGGGGGCAAAGGTTCAATCCTTACTATCGGCAGGACAGTGTGGGCCTAAGACCAGTGTAAACCTTGATATTTCGAGTTGAAACCAGTCCTCTCTTGTGTCGCCTTTGGCTAGTCTAACCCCCGCTTTGTCGTTCATTTATACAGTTGCAATTTCAAAGTTAAAACTCATGACAGTAAACTTTGACTAAATCTCCATTTAAAAAAAAAATAAGCTTAGAGGAGAGGGCTAAATGCTCTAAAGAGAATAGCTAGAATCGCCCTTTCAAGAAGTAGACATAAGAAAAAAGGTGCAAATATATGCAGATCCATTCTTGATGAGAAAGCATCACTTATGGATGTAAGAAATAAAGAAGATTAAACTCTATGAGAATCGCCTAAAGGGTTGTATGAGATCCAATTAGAGAATAGAAGAGGATCATTGCTCCTTTTGCCCCCCATGACAACCAAACCATTATAACTTTTTGCCAAAATGTCAAGTTGCTCCAGCTCTAGTTCAACTCCAACACTCTCGCATGGCTTCTCCTCATAATGTGGGCTTTAAAATAGAGTATTATGGAACTATGATGGGGCTTCATGAGGGTGAGACATTGATAATATCTAACATCACTAGGTTGTCTTGCAGTTTTGATCAACTACGAATCTCAAATATAGATGAAGTAATAAAAACCTTAATTTTATTGGATCGTTGTTGAATATTTATCATGATTAAAGCTACATCTACGATAGAAAATGCTTAAAGTTGCATATAATAAACAATCTCAAGTGAAGAGTGATGATACTAAAATTAATAAGTTAGGCTTGGGTCTTCAATAAGTGCAAATGGAAAAGAGTCGTGAGTGAAGTTAGATATACAAAGGAAATACTTTCCTCCCCGTTCCATTTAATGGACACATTACAAGAGGTGTACTAGATATAAACTCTATATGAAAAGATGGGAAAGCTTAATGTTATAAAGTAAGATTATGAGAACCCGATTCATTCGTACAGATTTGAAATCGGACACAATTTGTGTTAATATATTTTGGTAGTGATGTGTGTGAACAGGCTAGGACCATTGAAGCATTTTTTTCCCTCTTTAGGAGGTTTTTCCCTCTGGCTTGTATATATGCCTATAACCCTAACGGTTTACTTATCTTTGTACATTCTCTTGGTAATACATTCAGTATTGTGTGTTGTGTTCCAAGCTTCTTCTTCTTCATTGTGCTATTCGCATGCTTTTGGAGACGTCAAAATCCAACAATTGGTATCAGAGCAAGTCATCGCTTCATCTAGGGCATCGTCAACACCCCTCTAGTCAAAATCTCAAAATTGCACAAAAATCACAGCACATGTGCATGCAATTTCATCCTTTTGTGCCAAAATTATATACAGGTTTTTGTTCATCAATACAAACATCTCAAAATCTGCTACAGATTTAGCAGAGCTCGACAAGGTAGTTTAGTTCAACTTTTCGAGATACACTCATTTTTTTGTATCAGGCTATTTTAGTCATTGGTCATGGTTGAAGCAATGATGTATTTCGTATGTTGGTTATTGAGGATATATTGGATGGTGCTAATTACCCATTATGGTAATATATGATGTATCATGTATTGGTTGCGAAAGGATTGTAGAATATTGTGTAAGGTGTTGAAAAATGACTTACTACACCTACAAATACAGTTATTGAAGGTGATTCAGATGGCATTGAAAATGATGATCTTCAAATTCTTGTTCATGTTGCAGTTCATGCTACGCCTACTACATAGCAACTTCGTTGGGATAGCAAAGATGCTCAAGCAAACGCATTGATAGCTTTGTCTATCAAACATGCCATTATCCCTCACATTTGCTCTTACAAAATAACAAAGCATGCTTGGGATACACTTAACCACTTTGCACCAAGCAAGAAATGAGGCTCGTGTTGCTTAACTCCAAAAACATTTGGAGAGTGAGCATATTAATGAAGGAGATTCTATGGATAGATTTTTGACAAAAATCAAAGATTTGAAGGAGCAGTTGATTTCTGTTGATGAAGTCTTGCCGAACTTTTAACTTGTGCAGACTATTTTGAATGGTCTTATAGAGTCATATCAGAGTTTTTCCTCTACTTTTCGATTGATGATGAAAAGCAATCCAAATGACTTACATTTAAGGAGTTAGTCTCTATTTTGTTTCACAAAGACTAGTCCAAGCAAAACATGTTCATTATGCATGTTGTAGATCAAGCTTTCCTAGCTAGTTAGAAGGGCAAAGGTAAATGGAGCTCACTAGTAAGCAAAAATCTACTAATTTTGCACAGTCGAAAAAGGAAGACAAAGATGGGAAGAAATTAGAAAAGAAGAAATTGTTTTGCAAATATTGTAAAGGAAATGATCATGTCATAAAGACTTGCCCAAAACTAGCTACAAAAGAGGCAATGAAAAAAGAGGTTGGAATGGTTGTTGGAGAGGCCTCTATGCCTAAAACAGAGTCTATTAATCTTGTGCAGAATGAAGAATCGGCATTTACTACTATTTGCAATTATGGCTCATCTTCTCATGAACAGCATATGTCTATAGTAGACTCAGATGTTTGGTACTTTGTGAGTGGGGCAACTAAACATATTACCCTGCAACATTGTTTCTTCAGTTCACTTGAGCCTGCCCCTATAGGGAATACTGTCACATGTGCTAACAACTCCTCTTATCCTGTAATGGGAGTTGGTAAGATCATTCTAACTACCGTTGATGGTAGTTCTTTTACATTTTTAGATGCTTTGTTTGTGCCAAGGATCAAGAAAAATCTGTTATCAATTTCAGCATTAGCCAACATCGGCTTGGTTGTGAAATTTTGTTGATGACAGATGTAGAGTTCATGATCTATCAAATGGCAATGTTATTATTGCTTCTAGCATTTTATGTCGTGGGTTGTATAAGATCATAGATTATGAAAAAAAAAATATGAATGATTCAACATGTGTAGTTCAAGATTCTTAGGCTATGTCAGATGCAAAGCTTTGGCATGCATGCTTTGGTCATCTGAATTATGCTAGTTTGCCACACCTATAGAAATCTAAAATGGTGTCCTCTCTTACCAAACTTGAGGCACCTTATAAAGATGTTTGTGAAGGCTGTATTTTGGGAAAACTGCAATCTTCCTCTTTCCCAAAAGATGGTTCAGTTCAAGCTACATAGAAATTGCACTTATTGACAGTGATCTCTATGGTCCTATGCAAACACCCTCTTTTGGGAACTACCTTTACTTTGTTACTTTCATTGATGATTTTTCCATGCATGCATGGGTGTATCCACTAAAAGAAAAGTCTGAAGTATTTATGTGTTCCAAAAAGTTTCTGGATTTGGTAGAAAATTTGTCAGCATGCAAAATGGGCACCCTGAGTTCTGATCGAGAGGGGGAATATACGTCTTCTGATTTTAATGCATTTTTGGATGAATGTAAGATAAAACATCAATGTATGGTGCCGTATACACCTCAACTCAATGAATTTTCCAAAAGGAAGAACAAATCACTCATGGAGATAAGATGAAGATTCGGTGGTTAAGTTTGAGAGAGATGCCTACTTAGACAATGAAGGAACAATGCACATCATAACTAATCAGCCTAACCACACTAATGAGTTTGGCGTTGTCATTCTTGAGACAGAAGCAGGAGCCCATGGATAAGAATCATTAGGAGACAAACCTAAGACACCTAGAGGGAAATCGGTATTGACAAGGATGATAAATCCAGAATGGGTTCCTCAAGATAACAGAAGCAGCATTGAGTTATTTTTGAATAAGGAAACTGATGAAGCATTTTGGAGGTATAGGATGGAACAACCAAATGAAATAGGTTCGATCACAATCTACGAATTCAAGGACTTGATATGCCTGGAAAGGTAGTATACCTAGACAACACGTTAGAATGAGTGTTCATAGTGTCGGATCATGCAAGACATGATTACACATGGAGAGGAGAGTTGGTATTTCCCCTGTCATGAGCAAATACAAACACTAGTCATGAAAGATCCGAGACATCCTCAACCCATGGGTCCCAAAGAGAGAAGAACAAGGAAAAGCTAGAAGTGAGTTTTACTCACACCATAGGGAGAGATAGATCGACCATGGAAACTAATAGAATGGAGAGACCTAGAGAACCAAGATTACAAGGTGGTAGCGATGACTTTCCTCTACCTAGACCTCGTGAGCATCCAAGAATGTTGAGATGTACCCATTTAGTGAAGTCGAAGAAAAATTACTTTGACGGGATAGGAGATCCATATGACCAGGTTGCCAAGTTTAAACAAGTCTTGCGAGCAGAGCAAGTGGAAGATATGTTCATGCAATACAATGCATTTGGACTCACGCTAAAGAACACGGCCTTAACCTGGTTCCAACCTTTACAACAAAGGCAATTTAGGGACATTCATCACTTGTTAGAGTCATTTATCACTAAGTTCTCAAAAAGTGGAATCAAGCACGACACTTCCTCATGAATCCAAAGTTTCAAACAGACCCCACAAGGAACATTCAAACTCACAGGACGTAGGTTTAGAAAGTATATTGAGAGATTCCCAATGCCAAAACTTCCCACAAAGGCCAAGCAAGTGTCTTTGTTTTTGGACAGCCTCTTGAACTCTAAACTATGATCTTATGTATATCTAAAGGAACTTAGAATGTTAGAGCAATGTGTATGGATTTGTATAGACATTGAGGAAAATTTAGGAGATGAATTGGAACTTTCAAAGGTCTACAAAGATTCCGATAACTCCTCTCAATCATCCTTGAAACATTCTAGCTCCATAGAAGACCTAGCTAAGAAGGTGGCTCAGAAACTAGGTGTCTCTAGCAAATAGATACCCAGGTTAACATCTGTTAGACGTTGTTACACCTACGATGCAGATCATATGGCAGATGTGTGTCCCAATGTAACACAACCCCAAGCCAACCCTAGTGGCCAGTACTACACAATTGAAAGGCAATACACTAATCATACAACACAAGATTGCCCGTACAACAAACAAGTGGTCCAAGAGAGCTACCCACAAGCACATGCCCAACCAGGTAGATACCCGGGTCAGTACAATGCTTAGCCTCATTACTATAGGCCCCCATAAAGCTACCCTTATCAGACTCAACCGAGAACTCAACTAGTTTTAGCTCAACAACCACCCCCCTAGCCAATGTGATCTCAGTTACTACAATAGAAAATCTCAGTAGGGCTTTAGTAACTTCTTCCCCCATGATCACTGAAAGTGAACCCGACTCAAACACCTTCGATTCCACCCATGTAGATAGCACACTTGCATACTACACTGAATCATCAGAACACATGGAAACATACCACTATGAGAGTCCACCGTTGGAACCCAACTCGGAGCTAGGCTACGCCAATGTAATGTATGCTGACCCCAACCCACAACCCAAACTGAGATGGCCAAGACCACAGGGCCCTAAAGGACCATGTTTTAGGTGCCAAGGAGATCATTACATAAAGGAGTGCCCACATCCTCCAATAGTAGGAAAATCACAATATTACAACATTCAAGGCTTTTGTGCATAATGTGGTAAAGAGCATGTCATAAGAGATTGCCCTAAGAACCTTTCCAATGCCTCTAAAATGACATCCATAGACATGATAGGTATTTTTCACAACTTAGATGAATCTAAACCAACATTCGTACCTATCCAAGCGATAATGAGAGCCCAGGTGCTGTTACAAAATCAACAACCTAACCCTGATAAAATAGTTATGACAAGCGAAGTTGGAGAGTCTAGTGGAAGAAAAACTAGATCATGGAAGGATTCACGAGAAAGGATCAAGAGGAAATGGAGTAAGAAAATAAGTGATTTGGAAGGAAGTCTAAAAGAAACTAGAGCTAAAATCTTAGAATCAACTTCACAAGAGTTGAACTAGGAGACCCTAAACCAGAAACTAGAATCAGTTTTAGCTGAACCCATACCTGAAAATTTAGACATGATGTTTTGAACATAGAAGAGAAGATTAAGAGAAGTACCCCATGTAGCTAAATTGAGTAAGAACTATCCAAGGGTAGACTTAAAAATTGAGAGAACTAAGCTTTGCATGAAGATGATAGAATTAGCCCAAACTACGTTTGAAGCCTCAGAATACATTAATTGGAGTAACATAGCAAAATGAGAGCTACACTTTCAAGGACTATTGGAGAGGCTAGAATACTTGATTTCTAGCAATGAAAAGGAGAGTCTGCAGAAGAACTCTACTGTTCCAGAGGTACAGGAAGGTAATGCATCGTCATTGTTTCAAGTGCTGAATACTGAGGGCAGAGAAAATTTTTCTTCCATACATAAGTACTCATAAGGATTTCTGAGGGAAATCCTAGAGGAGAAGTGGAGATGAGAGCAAGAAACCCATCCCCCTATTCAAGAGATAGATGATTCGTAGGAACAATTTCCTCAAGACATACCCTCTATATATGATGATGTAGAGGAAGAGCAACTTAGTGAACAACTGGATTTTGAATTTAATTCCTTACAAGAATTACCCCAATTCATAGGACCTTGGGAAGCCAAGTCTATCAGTATGAGGGCACCCACCATAATAGTTAGAAATGAAGAGTGAGTAATTCCGAGAAACATGGAAGTGATAAAAAAACACTAAAGTGCAATGTCATCTCACTTTAGAAGAATTGTTGAAAATTAAATCTGAGTTATGGAAGCATGTAGAAAGACAATTCCTAGAGACAACTACCACTCACTCTCAAGGAGGTTCACACAATAAGGTACCAAAAATACCTGTGGAAAGAGTGGGAGATATGAGCGAGGGAGAGGAAGGGAATACCTATCTTCCAATGACCCACCAAGGCTACACCACCAAAGCCATCCTAGATTCAGGTGTTGGAGTAGCCATTAGTACCACTTCCTTGTGGAAACATTGGGGTAAGCCAGCATTAAGACCCACCAGAATGAAGCTACAAATGGCTGACGAACATATTGAGAAACCATTAGGCTTACTAGAAGGGATATCTCTCACCACTTGTGGTGTATAATTTGAGCACACCTTCGCCATTTGTGAGTTTGGGAAAAATCATGCTTATGAGATGATATTTGGAAGACAATTCATGTGATAGTTGCAAATCATAGAGGATTGGGGAACTAAGTCCTTGTACCTGCAACGTTTAGGAGAGACCACCAAAGTCAACCTCAAGGATTATTCCCATTGTGATGTACCCCCAATCCAATGGAATATCATCCACAGGTCACCTAAAGAAACAAAGTCTGTGCATTTGTTAGAATCAAACCCATCATGGTTGCACGAGGACACTCATCTATGAATGTGTAAGGTAGCTAAATGAGAGGAAGAACGATTAGAAGTCAGAACCTTAGGTTCTGAACAACATCCACGAACTCTTCAGGACCCTGCTTATCCACCAATAGTGTTTCTCGATGAGGAATTTGAGCCTCATGGTTGCGCAGAGATCCTAGCCACCATGGATATAGCAGTGAATGAAGAGCAATGGACCCCTCACTGTGATGAGCATGGATATGATATTTCCATCTTTATGATAGAACCCTTAGTAGAGGGGCCTCTTCTAGAAGAATGTAGAGAATTGGCTCAAGAGCCAGACAAGATAAGTGACGAGGATCTAGAGTCCATTATTATGGAACCCTTCTGCTCAACAGAAGAGAAGTATCTTTATTTTGTGGAAGCCACTACCCTTGAGATGGGAAAGGAAAATCAAGTTGAATGACCCAAGTCACTCACAAAATGTAAAGAAAGTAAGCACAAGAACAAGAAAGAGAAATTACCTAAGATGGAAGAAGAAGAACATCTTTTGGAAGTACGAGAGAACTTTAAAAAATATGAAATAGAAAAAAAGAAAACTTATGGTACAGATGCCTAAATGAGAAGCAAGCATTGGAGAAGTATATGATAATCAAGAAAAACCCAAACAAATAATAGTCATGATAGAAGAAGGAGAAGAAAAATGCATATACATAGGGCATGATTTGATGGAGGAAGAAGAAGAAGAGTTAATTGCCCTATTGTAGGAATATAGAGATGTGTTCGCTTGGAGTTACAAGGATTTGAAAGGAGTAGACCTCGATATATGCTCCCATAGAATTCCTATGACTCCAGAGGCCAAACCCTCTAAGTAGAAACCATACACCTATAATGATAATTATCCTGCCAAGATTAAAGAGGAGTTAGATCGTCTGATAGAAGCTAGATTTACTTACGAAATTGAACAAACCGAATGGATATCCCCCATTGTGGTGTTGCCCAAGAAAAATCGGAAATCGTGTGTGTGTATTAACCTTAAAAAAGTGAATACCGTCATGATTAAAGACAATTATCCTCTTCCTATCATGGAACATTTATTGGAACAAGCTGTGGGCAAGGAAGTCTAGAGCTTTCTTTATGGATTCTTAGGCTATAATCAGGTAGCCATTGCCCCTGAAGATCAACATAAGACAACCTTTGCCACAGAGTGGGGCATATTTGCATTTTGTATGATGCCATTTGGGCTGACAAATGCACCCCCGCCACTTTTCAACGATTAATGTAACATGTCTTTAGGGAATTCCTCTAGAAGAACTTGGAATTTTACGTGAATGATCTGTGTGCACATTATGACATGAGACAGACCCACAGCCCTGAATTGAGGCAAGTTTTTGACAAATGTCAAGAATATCAAGTGTGTTTGAACCCAGAAAAATGTGTTTTCATGGTCAGGCAAGGCAAAATTCTAGGACACATTGTGTCAAAGAACCAAATCTCTACGGATGTAGAAAAGGTTAGAGTGATTGCAGACCTACGTAGGCCAAAAAATGTGAAGGAGGTACAGGCTTTCATGGGACATTGTGGTTATTATTGATGATTTATACACATATACATGATCATTTCAAAGCCTCTATACTCCCTTTTGACCAAGTTTGATTGGATGGATGAATGTGAGAAATCATTCAAGGAACTCAAACGATGTTTGTGTTCATCACCCATCTTAAGTACACCAAACTAGAGTAAGCCATTCCATGTGCATGTGGATGCATCCAACTATGGCATAGGGTGTGTGGTGACACAACCCAAGAATGAAAGCAATATAGATCTTCCCATAGCTTACGCAAGTAGACAACTAAATGCAACAAAAAGAAATTACACCACTACAGAGCGCAAAGATTAGGAATGATTTACGCAATAAAAAATTCAGACATTACTTATTGGTGAATAAGTTCAAGTTCTTCACAAACCATCAATCATTGTTGTACTTAGTCAATAAGCCTTGTAACACAGGACGATTGATACCTTGGTTTATATTATTAGTGGAGTACGAGTTCGAAGTAGTAGTCAAGAAGGGAAAGACCCACCTTAGAGCCAATCACCTTTCATGGTTAACTACCGGAGAAGCCCCTCAAGGAATAGCGGATGAAGTACCAGATGCATACCTATTTAATCTTGAGATAGTACCCGAATGGGCCAAAGCCCCATCTGTGGTGAAAGACCACCTGTGGAACATGCCAGTTTGTATCATGTGTCTCTCACACCAGAATGGAGTGAACCAATGGTAACATACTTGAGGATGAAAACATTCCCTCAAGGAATGACTTTAGCAAGACAATGAAGTCTAGCGCAGCAAGCTCAAGACTACACAGTCATTGGCGATAACCTGTACAAACGAGGGTGAGATGGATACCTGAGACAATGTGTTCATGAGAGTGATTATTTGAGCATATTGGAGACTGCACACCAAGGTGTTGCAATAGGTCATTTTGGGCCCGACAAAATAATCAAAGCCATACTATTCGTAGGATTATGGTGGCTCACTCTTCACATGGATGCATATACCTATGTTAAGAGATGTGATGTGCGCCAAAGAACCCAGTTTCCTACTCGCAGAGATGAAATGCCACTGAAACCCATGATGGGAGGAGGTGCATTCTCCAAGTGGGACATAGACTTTGTAGGACCCATCAACTCCCTTGCTAAAGGTACTCATGTTGAATATATCATAGTTGCGATAGACTATCTCACCAAATGGGTAGAGGCTAAGGCTACCAAAAAGAACGATGCACACACAACCACAAAATTCTTATTTGAGAATGTCTTTACGAGGTATGGATTGCCTATAGAGTTGGTGAGTAATCAAGGAACCCACTTTCTAAACCAAGTTATCGAATATTTGTTATAGGATTTCATGGTGATTCACAAGAAATCTGCACCATATCATCCTCAGGCCAATGGACAGACAGAAAGTACTAACAAGATCCTTTGTAATGTATTGATGAAACTTGTAAACAACAAACATTCAGATTGGGACAAACAGTTACATCATGTTGTTTGGGCATATCGAGTGGACTACAAGACTGTACTCAATGCAACTCCCTTTCAAATGGTTTTTGGTCAAAATGTTGTACTCCCTTTGGATTTTTTGATACCCACCCTTAAGGTTGCACAAGAGCATTAGTGGACCGGCCATGAATTATCATCAAGGATAATGGACTTGGAACGATTAGGAGAAACCAGGCTGAAAGCAATAGCAAGCATATATGAAGCCAAGAAGTGACAAAAAGCCTATTTCAATGCACATGTGAAAGATAAAGGCTTAAAAGAAGGTGAATTAGTCCTATTGTATACACCGAAACAACATGCACGGAAGCTAGAGAAACGTGGTTATGGACCTATGATTATTAACAGATTTTCGACAAGTGGAGTTGTACAATTAGCCACACTAGAAGGAGAGATAATGCCTAATTGCATTAGTGGCCATAGACTCAAGCTTTATCAAGAACCTCTTACGGAGGATATGCTTAGACAACTCACGTTGGCAAAGAAGTGCAAGGAGGATGAAAAAAGAATACGAGAGGAAGCTCAAGCAGAAGCTCTAGAACACATTAAATGCATGAAATTAAGAAGATAGGGACTAGGGAGAGAACATTATAACCATCTCAAAGGCTCAAGAATAGGCACCATCACTGACAAAGAAACACCAAGATATCCTATGGCCATGTGTCAAACAAAGTCAATTGCTCATGCTAGCATAGTGGATAGGAGACCATTCATTATTGTCATGCTAAGACAAGGCAACACCCACCATGAGCTTATGGCTTTAATTGATTCAGGTGCTATGACTAGTGTGATTAGGTGGTCCCACTATAAGGACACATGACTTGAAATGCAACCAATTGAGGCATACCTCATAGGGCTGGGAGGCATGGAAACCCCTTGCATGGGTGAGGTGGACCTTCCTATCTTCATACACGAGATAACCCTGACTACGAAACTCTTAGTGTGCCATGATGACAATCTGATAGAACCATTAATTCTTGGCCAAGATTGGTTATATAATCACTCGGTGGACCTAAATCTTAGAAAATTCTCCTTGCGGCTCAGGTCCTTAGACTAGAAGCAAGTGATACTGCTTGAATTCCCTAACAATACCCTGCCTAAGGAAAGTAACCCCATACCGTATGAAATGAATGCGAAGGAGGACCAAAGAACTTTGGACAAATAAGTCAAATTACTTCTACATCAACCCATGCGGGGCTGGTGATGAATAGCCGCTCCTCAGGAAGATGTCAAGAGATTTTCCTGTGGTCTTCCTTTGAACAAGAAGAGGTCACCACCCACTAGATGGGTCAGATGGACTACATCAATGGTCAGGTGGGCTACGTCAATGGGCAAATGGGCACTATAGCCTCTTCAGGCCCATCCTCCACACTTCCTACAAACCTACCTAGATCTGTTGTGCAGAATGCCTCACTTCCTAATGGATATGTCATGCAAGTGTTGGAGCTCCCTTCTTTTCCAAAGCAAAGTGTCGGCCAGACCTCTCAACCACAGCCATAGAAGATTCAACCATGACTTAGGAACCCAAACTGACTACATTCCTGGACAACCCCATGATGGAAGCAGTATCAGCATGTCAAGGTAGCCGACACAAAGCAATTATGGGTGCCAAAAGGTCATAAAGCACCAACAGTTTCCAGTAGTGTGTGCCATGATGGGAAGGAGCCAGCATAGAATCAGACTCTACATCCAACATCCCCTTGACCTTTTTCTCCATCGATAAGAACCTGACAAATTTGGATCACCAAGAAGTACCTCACAAACTGACCCAACTCCATGCAGATCTGGGTACCCAAAGACTGTCTTCTAGCTCAACACCCAAGCCCTCTAATACACATCCTTTCGAAATCACTTCACCCATCGACACTACCATTGCTAGATTCATTCTTTGTACCTCAACTGAAAAAACATACCCACACACCAACTATTAGAAAATGGATGCCAAAATGCATTGAGAAACCTCCACACAATCCTTTGTACAACATAACACCTGTCATGACTAACCCTTATCCTTGTAATAATTCACCCACCACTAAACCCTATAGAACACCACTAACTCTTAGAAAATGGATGCCAAAATGCATCCAGAAACCTCCACACAATCCTTTCTACAACATAACACCTCTCATGACTAACCCTTATCCTTGTAATAATTCACCCGCCACTAGTTCTTGTAATAATTCACCCAACTCCATGCAGATCTGGGTACCCAAGATTGTCTTCTAGCTCAACCCCCAAGCCGTCTAATACACATCCTTTCGAAATCACTTCACCCATTGACACTACCATTGCCAGATTCATCCTTTGTATCTCAACTGAAAAAACATACCCACACACCAAATCTTAGAAAACGGATGCCAAAATGCATCCAGAAACCTCCACACAATCCTTTGTACAACATAACACCTCTCACAACTAACCCTTATCCTTGTAATAATTCACCCACCACTAAACCTTGTATAAATTCATCCCCACTAACCCACTATCACTTGTAATAAAATCTCATCAAAAGCAATGTATGCATTATTCAAGGGAAGCTTGGATGTCTAGCGACCTGCATTAGCTTCTAGGAGGGCATTATATCAACCACCTTACGACCTGCATTAGCTTCTAGGAGGGCATTATATCAACCACCTTACAACACACGACTATGCATAAGTTATGGAAATGGATTGTAGTCTCACTTTATTGGGATCATAATTAATTTCCATACTAATGTGTTATCTTTTTGTAGCAGATCATCTACACACACATTCAGATCACCATGCAAATTGAAGGAACCTCTGAGGTTGGCACCAGCATGCTAGTAGTAAATTTTGATAATTTGTTGACTGAGCCCTACCCTACAATGAAACCACTAGAATTCCAAGATTTTATGGGGCCAATGCCGATTGAAAGACCCTCCTATTGGAAGAATCGGAAAAGTACATAGTAAATCCCACTAGCTCTAGGGATTAGCAAGACCTCTAGCCAATGCAAACTACATCTATGAAGTAATGCTATGCTTTCGTCGTGACATGTGGGGAAGATACCAATTCTTCTCACAAGAATTTGAAACCCTTCGAAATTTTGAGGAGTTAAAGCCATTTTGGATGCGAGCAGGGTTTACAGAGTATTTTAGTGCTCCCCTCCCCAAACCAGACTTCTATCGATGTTTTTATTTGGTGACCACTCTTGAATCCCCAGTTAGGAAGGAGTTATCGGGGATGTTCATTTTGCCCTCACTAGTTACCGATCCCCCTTTTAAGAGGTTCTATCTCTCGGCTAATCTCATCAAAGCCGCACTCAAGATCCATGGCATGCACACTCCAACGAAAAGGGAGAGGCTCATTCTAGAGCCAATGAAAAGGGGTAATGTTCTTAAGTGGGCAGATAGTTTTGCCATTACACCAAAGTTATCAAAACCACTACATGTATTTATGCACCAATTCACTTTTTCCAGCACATGATCGCTTCATGATACCATAGAAACGTATTCGGTTTCGGCTATACTTAGCACATATGGGACCCCAAACAATCGATCTTTCTAATTGAACTCGGGAACAATTGTACTTAGCACATCAAAGATGGGCACAAAAAAGATTCATCCATGGTTGTTGTGCCATCACAAGAATTGTATATATGTGCCTAGCATATGACATACCTATTGAGCATGCTATGAATAGCGAAGAGCTAAAGCGGTTTAGAGGTACCTCCAAGAAAGCACATAAATCAACCAAGGCAAGGGCAAGAAAGCGCATGAGGTGCACGACCCCATGCTTACAGGTCCCTAAATCACCCTCACTTCAACCCTCTCTTCAAAAATCTCCCATGGAGCCTCCCCTTTGAAGTCACTCCCATCACCATCACTCAAGCCACTACCACGGAACTCAGAGAGATCCCCGCCACCATTTGTGTAGAAGCATTTACTTTTTTGATACCTAACCTCGAGGCAGAACCTATCAATACCACATTTGATTTTTAAATGCAAGATGCATTTTCAAGTGAGTTTCAATTCTTAGAAGCACAATTGTTATCACTAGAATATGAATGGCCAAGCTATCCCACTTCACCACTTGATCAGGGACAAGAACAAGTAGTGTCAAGCTCAGATGAGGAAGATCGAGCAATAATTGATGACGATAAGGTTGGTGATGAAGAAAGCCAAAACAATCAAGACTCTCAAGATGACGACTGACATGAATAGCAAGAGCATCAGAATGAAGCTCAGGGTGATACTAGTGCACATGAAGAGGACATGTTTGATGGAGCTGCATATACACTAGTCATTCAAAGATTGTATCACAACATCCAAGCTGTGAGGGTGAGTTGATGAATATTGAAACAACAAAGTAAGGAAATTCTACAACAAGAATTGGCCAATGGAGGATTTGAAGCTTCCTTTGTAGAAGGTTTCAATGAATTATTTAAGTCAATAGGTACAATAGAAGCACTTCACTTCCTAAAGAGAAAACCACTACCTTAGTTTGACCCTCAATGCATCTGCTTAATGTCAAGGCCTAGCCAATACATTCGTGCTCCAACAAATGCCCAGTCCTCTCGACACCCAAAAGAAGCATGGTTAGTTGCTGATTCATCACCAGCAGAAGAAACTATTGTTATCGACTCCACTCCACAACCCTCAACATCCATACCCACAACTGCTTTGGAAATCACCTCTACATCAATCAAAACCCTTCCTTCTCCTGTATATCCACCTTCCCCATTACACCCTAGCGCACCTCCATTAGCCCAACTCACATCGAGTGCTGCAGTTGACAGTATAGTACATCTAATGTACCAAACTCCCACTAAAACCTTCACACCTATTATCTCAACAATAGTTTTCCCCGTTCCACTTAATCCTTTCCTCACCCCTTCCATTTCTTCCTTTCCCCTCCCAACACAACCCATTTTTCCATTTCCTCAACCGATGACTATCTAACCTGTATCCCCTCCTAGTCCTAGTACATCACCTCTCTCTTCTCCTCTACATCAATCCATCTGTGAAACTCAACTTGCGATGTGTTCATCCACATTTGTAAATCGTGTATTTACACCCACACAATCACACATGGTCATACAACTCTTCACTATTAGTTCACTAAATGCCACTTCAAGTGATATGGATATTTCACCCCACTACACCACCTCTCACATCCACCACTTCACCACACAATCTTATCGCAACACATTTTTTCACAATCAGCACTGCATTCAACATCCCAACCCCATCTCCCTTTCCCCTTGCATCAACCACCACACCACCATCATCATCCGCCACTACATCATTGCTGTTATCACCCACTATAGATAACACATTTCATCAGATGTTTGTGTGCATGTTTTTTATAATCAAGTCAGGGATGAGTTCGCCAATTTAGGATGCAACTATTAGGCTTTGCAACAGACTACAATGCAACTGCAGGCCCAACTAAATGCATTAATCAAGAGAATGCATCCCTCAATGCCCATCATTAGGAAATCTACAATGTGTATCACTCAAAGGAGCTGGAATTCAAACAAAAGAAGAAAGAGGCACTTACAGAAACAGAGGAACGTTTACAAGTCCAAATTCTATGAAATGCAACACTGACACAAAACATGGGACACCTACGAAGACACCTTGCAACCACAAAGGAAGAGAATCATTGCCTATAAGAACAAAGTCATGAGAATTTTGAAGTGGCTATGGACAAACCAGATGAACCACTTAGTCCGAGCTGATTTAAAGCTATCCCATCTAAAACCATGCAACTATTCCTTGATGACCACGCGTGTTTGCTAGAAGATTACGATCGATTAAACAAGGATTATCAATGACTAAAAAGTGAGAATGTCACCTTACACCTACAGACACCCATGCATCAACGAAGTGTTCAAGAAGTCATGCTGCCAGAGATCATGGAAGAATTAGTCACATTACAGGCACGTGTACTAGACCTACAAGCTCATGTTGCAACTCATTAAGAACCTCCTAGACCTAAATCCCCACCTGAGATTCCAACGAATGAAGAGACCATTTTCATCCTAGTGGAGGCTACATATGAAGAAGAGTACAAACCACAACCAGCCCCAGGTGGATGCATCATTGATGAAGGACAGGGTACATTTGAGCTTCTCACTCTAGCATGGATGAAATCAACCGAAGAGCTCGATAAGACCCACTCAGCACGGTAGAAGCCCAACTCTTGGCAATGGCCGAAGAACAAATCCTTCAATTGCCCTACTTTGCCCAATTAGCACCACAAAGGTACATCTCGATCAATGAACTCCAATATAAACCTCACTTTCTGTACATGGCAGAATATCATCTGGTGATCAAAAAGGAAACTAGAAAGAAACCCACACATGCCACCCAGCTTGAATGTGATGACCTACCTCGAAGGCTCAATAAGGCCGAATATTTCAACCCAATTGGTGCAACAAGCTTCTTCAAGAATATCTTGAGATGATGCATACTTGGACCAAGGCTCCCCTACATCTAAAGTACAATCCGTGCTATGGTCTAGTACCACATCATCGCTCCTGGACTGCCTTCGTCATTAAAGTTCAAAACAATAAGACATGCCAAGATTAGTTAAATTATCCTTATTTCACCCACCACGTGGTCCACCTACTGTGGGTTACATGATGGCAACTATATGACAATGACTCCCTCGACTGCACCACGAATGACATGGCAGCACAAATGTACATCAAAATCTTTGACATGATGCAAACAACATTCAAAATATTTCGTCGAGTCAAGCCACCTCATGTTAACACCCTTGGCTTTGAGCATGATAGTGGAGACCTCGCCTATGATATGAGCATAATGCCATCAATCATAGTATGTTATGCGTAGCATTGTCGGATTAACTATTTGCCTGCCAGTTACAAATTGACATTTGAAGAAATGTTCACCACTGGGTTTTGGGAGTAGCATTCAGAGGTACTCATAAGCCACCCTACACATCTGCTCCAATTATTCACGTGCGAACAACTCATGTACTCTACACATTAATGGCCCCCATCCTCAGATGAACCTCAGGCTGTCAATTGGGAGAATGTAGAAGCCGATCTAGCATGAGGTATTCACATAATGGAGCAAACCATTGCCCAGGATCTCTTGCAAACTCATATCACACTGACCCTACAACAAGGATATGTCAGGGACGACATACGCGAGAGGGAGGGGGTGTTGGCTGTGCATCAGATAGCAACCATAGACACAAGTGCAGAGGCAACATGTAAAGATGGGAATGCAGTAAGTTGTAGGGGGCCAGATGCATTCAATTTTCAGGAAAGATGCTTTACAATATACCATTAAAACTTCAAACAATGACTGTTATCACTCTTGTAATATATGCACCAGAGAATCCCTACTTTGGTTTCAATCAGTTCTCTTTTCTGTAAGTTGAGGAGTCCTCGAGCTTGAGGAACTTAGTTAGAATGCTCACACCAATTTTTGTAATTTTTTGATCTCATTTGGACCTCCAAATGATGCATAGAACCTAATTTTTAACTCTGCCAAACACTAGGTCTGAAACCATCAAAACTAGTCTAAAAACTATAAAAAGAGCTAGAGAGCTCATTTTTTAGGTTGGCCCATGAGAGATTAGAGCTTGTTTTGATCTTGTAAGAGTGTTCTTTAGTAATAGAGCTTGTTCATTACCTTCCCTTGTGTTTCTCTTGTCTCTACCATGTGTGTGTGTTAGTGTATGTGTGTGCGCATTTGCATGCTTCTCACCTTCACCATCACTCATCTCACTCATTCATGATCTTCATATCAACCTATCTCTTCTGCAAATTGATAATTAAGGAGGTGGAGTCTCTTGACATGGTGCTTATCCTTGTCTAGAACAATACTTACTAACTCCCATAACAAGATAAGAGGAGTTGTTGGCGCATGTGACACTATTCCTTGTAGGGGCGGGCTCAAGTGAAGTGAAGAGACTGCATTGTGAGGTAATATGTTTGGTTGCCCCACTATCAAAGTACCAAAAATTTGAGTTTATTATAGACATACACTATTCATGAGAAGATGGGTCAAAACTGCAAACAGTGGTAAATGCCCATTCTTCATTCTTCACAAGATTAGCAGACTCTGTTTTGGGTGTAGAGGCCTCTGCAACAACCATTCAAGACTCTTTCTTCCTTTCCTCTTTAGCAACTAGTTTTGGACAACTTTTTATGATATGATCATTTGCTTTACAAGATTTGCAAAACAATTTCTGCTTTTTTGTTTTCTTCTCATCTCTATCATCCTTCTTTGATTGTGGTGAATCAGTAGATTTGACTGACTAGTAGAAGAGCTCCATTTACCTTTGCCCTTCTGACTAACCAAGAAAGCTTGATCTACAACATGCATAATGGACGTGCTATGCCTAGAATTATCTTCCTGCAATAGAACATAGACTAAATCCTCAAATGTTAAGACATTTGGATTGCCTTTCATCACCAAACAAAGAGTGGAAGCAAAACTTTGATATGAATCGAGAAGACCATTTAGAATAGTCTGCACAAGTGAACTATCAGGCAAGACTTCATCAGCATAAATCAACTGTTCTTCAAATCTTTGATCTTTGGCAGAAAACTATCCATGGAATCTCCTTTATTCATGTGCTCACTCTCGGACTGTTTTCAGAGGTAAGAAACATGAGCCTCATTACTTGCTTAGTATAAAGTGGTAAGTGTATCCCAAACATCCTTAGTTATTCTACAAGTGTGAATGTGAGGAATAATGGCACGTTTGATTGACAAGGCTATCAATGCATGTGCTTGAGCATCTCTGCCATCCCAACAAATTTTCTCTGTAGTAAGTGTAACAGGAACTGCAACACAAATAGTAACATGAAGAATATCACCATCTTCAATGCCATCTACATCACCTTCAGCAATTGTGTTTGTAGGTGAAATAGGATATTTTTCAACACCTTGCACAATATTACATACTCCTTTTGCAACCAATACATGACACATCATATAAGCCCACAATGGGTAATTTTTACCGTTATCCCCAACAACCAACATACGAAATACATCACTGCTTTCAGCCATGGCCATTGACAAAATGCCCTAATGCAGAAAAATGACTATATCTCAAAAAGTTGAAGAGAACTACCCTATCAAGTTTTGCTAAGCTTGTAGCAGACTTTGAGACGCTTATACTGGAAAACAAAACCTGCATATATGTTTAGCACAAAAAGATGAAATTGCCTACACAAGCGCTACAATAGTGCATTTGGAGGTTGAAACGATCTCAGATTGAGATTTCGGCATGACATGGCAACATTGTTTTGATCTCCTAATCACCTTAAGTGTGCGCCAAATTTCATGTGATTCTGAGACTCTGATCAGAGGGGTGTTGACGATGCCCTAGATGAAGCGACAACAATTGTTGGAGTTTGAGGTCTACGAAAGCATGCAAACAACACAAGGAAGAAGAAGAAGCTTGGAGCACACTACATAATATTGAATGTATTACCACTAGAATGTCCAAAGATAAGTGACCCATTAGGGTTATAGGCATATATACAAGTAGTGGGAAAAAACCTCCTAAAGAGGGAAAAAAGTGCCCCGGCATTCCTAGTGTGTTCTCACACATCACTACCTAAATATATCAACACCCAGGTGTCAAGCATTACTAGGGGTTTAAGCACATCTTTCACTACTTGAGTGGTACTCGACTACTTCGATTTTTTTACCTAGGGAGAAGTTTGAAGCTTTCTGCAAAAATTTGGGCTTACTTCCTTTTGTGGATTGATTCCACATAGTTTGGCACTACCTTATACATGAGTGTTCGCTCCTTTTTCACCGCATCACTCCCAAAGGGGAAATGTTGATATATTTTGGTAGTGATGTGTGTGAACACACTAGGACCATCAGGGCACCTTTTTCCCTCTTTAAGAGGTTTTTTTCCCCCGACTTGTACATATGCATATAACCCTAATAGGTCACTTAACTTTTTGCATTCCCTTGGTAATACATTCAGTATGGTCAAGCATAGACTATAAGTTCAAACGCAGTTGTACATATAGTGGTATGGTCAAGCATAGACTATAAGTTCAAACGCAGTTGTAAAACCTAAGAAATTTGTGTTCAAGTCTCTCCATATTGTGTAGTTTCTATGTATTTCTTAGGTGTGTGCAAAGCACCATGCACATCACCTAGAGCTCTGGCTTGCATTGTGAGAGCATCATCACAAACCTCTCATAAAAGCAAAACCCATTATGGTGTGTCACCATCACATCACTTCATTGGTACTAGCGTTGTTCATAGTAAAATATTTTTGCTATTGTGCGAGCGAGGTGATAACAATAGGTTCCCAACACTTTATGGCTTGTGATGGCTTCCTCCAAGGCTTATGAATAAGGTGGCAACTAAGGCACAGA
Source organism: Ceratopteris richardii (assembly GCA_020310875.1). Lineage (NCBI taxonomy): Eukaryota > Viridiplantae > Streptophyta > Polypodiopsida > Polypodiales > Pteridaceae > Ceratopteris > Ceratopteris richardii. The sequence goes on from MU260977.1 coordinate 24,978, forward strand.
CCTTGGCATACCTTGTCATCTGAGTCAACGAAGTCAAGATTGGTTGCATGTAATGAAGGACTTCAATGATCAAGAAGACAAAGTACTAGCACTCCCCAAGTCCATCCATCCATTATACTAGTGTTCCCCCCAAGGCTTGCTTAAATCACAAGTTTCCTTACTAATAAGCACTAGTTGTTTGGTGATTGTAAGAGTGAAGATACCTTAGGTTAACCTTATTTTTGAACCTTCAAAGTGTCTTCTTTGGCTCTTTTCATAGATTTTTGAGAGATTCTTTGGGTGCATAATTATGGATGGGTAGATTGATCCAAAGATCAATCTTGGTAATAGAGACACTTGAGCTCGTGCCTCCTTGGGAGTTTACATTTAGTTTTATTGCTGAATTTTTAGCTCTTGAGTCTTCTTACAAGTTTCCTGGAAGCTTTCACTTGTGGTGGGACCAACCACCACATGTTTATGTAAGTTTTTTTGGATCAAAAGAACAAATTTCATAGACACTTGAAAGTGTTGTTGGCTAGTTTTTGGGTTTTTACTTCAACCTTTTCAGTGCCATTTTATTGCATACATTGAGCACATACACACTACGTATGCTTCTATGGATATTGCTTATGTATGTTGAAGTGGTTACATTTTTGCATAAAGCCTTTGACATTGATAAAGAGGGTCATGGTTAGGTTTTCTTAACTAGGAGACACCTAGATGTCGGGTCTCTTCATTGATGTAGGTGGGAGACTTACCCAACCTCACCATAGGAGATGTATGCTAATTGTTTATAGGTGCTCGATAAGCCTACTTGGCTTCTTTGGCTAAGTTGTCATAAGCAATGGAGTCAATGATTTACTATGCATGCTTACCTTTCAATACTCACAGTTTCATGAGTTTTCTACATTGCTTATATGCTCATTTTGTAGAGGAGTCTCTCCCAAATTTTTTCTACATTTGAGATTTTCAACCATATAGAGGTTGACTTTACTCCGTGATACACTGTGAGTATTGACAATGTTCATTGCTATTCTCACATAATCTCTTTGGTTGTTCATTGCTATTTATTGATCCATTTTTCTAGGAGATTACCAAAATTCTCTTAGAATTTGACACCTTGTCACCTAGTGGTGTTTGGACTCTTCTAGATCCATTCTCATTCTAGTCAATTCTCTATCATCATGGCATTAGAGATCTCAGGCACATCTGGTGGATCAAGGTCTAGTGCTAGAGTTCCCAAGAGGAGATATAACTTGTAGGGAAAAGACCATTTTGAGATCATAAAATTTTACTGCATAAAATTTGCTCTATGGAAGAATCAGATCAAAGATGTGCTAGATCAAAGGAAGCAGTTGAAGCTAGTAAATGGAATCTCAGAAGCTTGTTGATATGAATGATGATGATTGAGATGAGTTGGATGAAGTGGCTATGTCTACCATTTGATTGCACCTATTAGATAATGTTTACGTTACATTATTGGATCGTGAAAGTGCAAAGGAGCTTTGCAAGAAGTTATGCAAAACTTATGAAAAGAAATGGCATCAAATAAAGCATATCTGATGAGAAAGTTATGTGACCTTCACATGAAGGACACAAATAGTGTTGCTTCTCATACAAAATGAGTTTGATGCTATATTTTCTAAGTTAGAGGCTCAAAAAATGGACATGGATAATGAAATAAAAGCAATCTTGTTGCTATGCACCTTGACATCATCATGGGATATGTTTTGCATACCTATTAGCAATAGTTCACCTGGAGGAAATGACATATGTGGTGCACTCTTGAGTAAAGAGATCCATGGAAAATCTATGGTTGGCACTCAAAGTGGAGATGCATATAGTGTTCATGATTCTTACCAAGGAAATAATTAGCAACATTGTTGGAGCAAGAACAAGGAAAACGATGGTCAATAGAATAAGAATAGAAGTAAATCAAGGAAGAGGGATATTGAGTGCCATTATTATCATAACCATGTACCTCAATTATCATGCCACTTAACGTTAGTTGATCAACTTGATGACCTTGGTTACAAAATGGTTTCCTATGCTCAATCCTTTTACATATCAAAGGGCAACATGGTCACTACAAAAGCAAGAAGAGTTATCTCACTTTATCCTTTATTTTGTATCACAAAAAGAGAACTTGTTAGTTGTCATTGAACAACATATGGCTTGTATATGACATGGATGTTTGGCCACATATCTCATAGTGAAATGGAAAATCTTTCTTGTTCTAGCTACTTACTTGTGTTATCTTTCTCTAATTTTTCATTTTGTTCAATATGGAAAGCAAAGTAGGAATCTTCATGAAATGCACATTGAATATTGAATTCAACATTTAGATCTCAATCATATAGATGTGTGTGGTCCTATTCCCACAAGTTCATTAAGTGGTTCTTTGTATTTTTTCACTTTCATAGATGATGCTACTAGAAAAGTCTAGGTATATCTTATGAAGTTGAATGATGAGGTATTCCCTACTTTCAAAAAATGACTTGCTTCAGTTGAGATTGAAAAAGGAACTAAGGTCAAGGCTTTATATTTAGATAATGGAGCTAAGTATACCTCGCATGAATTTAGACTTTTTTGTTAGTCTAGAGGAGTTCATAGAGAGTTTAGAACTCCTTATACCCCACTATAGAATGCCATAGTTGAGAGTATGAATAGAACTATTTTGGGGTAGAGTAGTTTCCATGTTGCATCATATAGTAGTGTTGACTACAATTCATGTCGACTATAGTTCATGTCATTAACATTTTCCCTAGTACTACAAAAGGTTTGAAAGTGGCACAAGATTTATGGACAAGAAAGCCACCATATTATGATCATCATCGAGTTTTTGGGTGTGAACAATATGTTAATATACCCAAGAATCTTAGAGAAAACTTATATTATAAGTGAAAGAAATATAATTTTCTTAGATATGGTTGAGATGGTCAATTTGGATCTCACTTATGGGATCTTGAAACATGGTTAGTGATCATAAGTAGTGATGTCATTTCCAATGAGTCTAAGATGCATACACAACCCATTAAGGATTCTTAAGTGAGACGAGTGGTGTTTGAGGATACTAGTCCTCGAGTTAGCATGCATAAGAATGGTACACATAGGGATGTTTAGGAGAATGCCCAATCAAATTAGTCTACAAACGTTTTTTCTTAGCAACCATTGAGATGTTATGCACATGTATTGTATCCACTTGATAGATATATTTGAGGTTTGGATTTTGCTATGCTGATAGATGCTAGCGAGCCTTCTTGCTACAAAGAGGCTATGCAAACAAAGGATCATGTCAAGTGGGAGCATTCCACGAAGAGTCAATTGGATTCTATTCACAAGAATGGTACTTGGTACTTGATACTTGGTACCTTTTCCAAAGGAGAAGAAAGCTTTACCATGTAAATGGGGTATATAGGATGAAATTCACATTGGATTGTGCGTCTCCAAAGTATAAAGCACGACTGGTTGCAAAGGGTTCTAAGCAACAACATAGTGTTGATTTCAAGGGAATCTTATCTCTAGTAGTCAAGATGACTACACTATACATGTTGTTTGGATTTGTTGCAATGGAGGAATCAGAGATATTCCAAATAGATGTGAAAACTGTTTCCAACATGGTTATCTCACAAACGAGACTTATATGGAACACCTATAGGGCTATGTAGTTCTTGGCAAGGGAGTTATATTTGTAAGCTAGAAAAGAGCTTATATGGACTTAAATGATCCCCTAGACAATGCTACTAAAATTTTGATGCTTTTATGAAGTTGTAAGGCTATTTCCAAAGCAATGAGGATCATTGTCTCTACACTAAAAGATGCTCAAATGGTAGCTTGATATGCTTGATACTTTATGTCGATGATATGTTGATTGTTGGGAAGTCCTCTGATAACTTGTTGTTGCTCAAAAAGAAGTTGAGTGAGACATTTATATGAAGGATTTGGGGATGCCAAACATATTCTTGGCATGAACATTACTCGTGATAGGAGTACAAGATGCATATACTTGTCTCAAAGTGAGTACATATCCAAAGTAATCTATAGGGTCAATATGCAAGGTGGAAAGGTAGTAAGTACACCTTTACCTACATATGTGAAATTGAGCAAGGATGATTGCCCCAAATCAGGTGAGAAAAAGGAATTCATGACCAAAATTCCTTATAATTCTATTGTTGGTAGTCTCATGTATGCTACGGTAGCTACAAGGCCAAACATTGCATTTGCAATGAGAGTTTTGAGATAGTCCCTTGGTGTTTAGTGAAAAAAGATGCTACAATATTTTTATGGAGAGAGAGATGGCCAAAAAATAGTTACAAGTGGAATGAAAAATATCGATAGTCCCTTGGTGTTTAGTGCAAAAGGATGCTGCAATATTTTTATGGAGAGAGAGATGGCCAAAAAATAGTTACAAGTGGAATGAAAAATATCAAAGTGAATCTTCAAAAGAAATCATGTAGACATCATCGATGGTGTCAAGGATTGAGTTGGGCATAGAAGAAGTTTTGTGACTTTTGCTCCTCCATGACTCTTGAGCAAAGTCGGCATTCTCACAAGAAACTGCGATGAAGGCTAAGGGACCCTTCAACAAAGCAAAACATGCTAGTCATAACACTAGCAACTTACCCAAACAAGGTTCCAAGACTTCATCAAAGAAGTCTAGTTGTAATTACTATTGCTACAAAAAGAAGAATAGCTCCAAGCCCTCTAGCTTGAGGAACCAATCAAAACCCTCCCAACATAGGTCTCACGATTCGAGTGAAGACCTATTTATTTTGATAGAGGCCAATGCCCTAATTACTAGGAGTTCCTCTCAAGAGTGGATCTTTGATAGCAGAGCCACATCTCACATGTGCAAAGATTGAGACTCCTTCTAAGAGATCAAGGACCATACTAGTGAAGTCTACTTAGGCAACAATAAGAGTCTATCCATTGAAGGCAATGGAAAAATACAAATCACCAATGATTGAGGGGAGTGTAAATCATTATCCAATGTATTATTTGTCCCAAAATTGTGCATGAACTTACTATCAGTTAAGGCCATCATCGACCACAACAAACAAGTGGTATTTGAAATCTTCTATAAAGGTGTTTGACCCTAAGGCCAAAGACATCATCACATAAGGCATAGAAGAAAAAGGGATATACAAATTATCTTGCTTTCTATCTAAGGGTCACTTTCTAGCCTCTGGCATCAAAGGTACAACTAGGCCTCATATTTACCAAAGATTTCTACATCAAAGATAGTTAAAGGATTGCCCAAGATCGGGCAAGCTAACGATGTCTGTCAAGCTTTCACCCAAGGCAACAACATGGGGCTCCCATTCCTAAGAAGGCTTCCACATGAGCTAGGAACCATTTTGCCCTTGTCCACATGGATCTCAGTGGACCCATGAATACCTCTTCACTTAATGGATCAATCTACTTCTTTCTTCTAGTAGATGACGAGTCGATATACATTTGGGTATATTTTTTGAAGTTGAAGGTAGATACCTTTTCTAAGTTTTAAGAATGGATAACTCAAGTTGAGAATGAAGAGTCCAAGTGAGTCAAGATTATTCAATTAGATGAAGGTGGCGAGTTTATCAATCACGAGTTTTACAATTTCTTAAAGAAAAAAGGGATAAAGAGACAAGTCACTCAACCTCACACTTCATCCCAGAACAGAGTAGCTGAGAGAAAGATCCAAAGTGTAATGGAAATGGCACATACCATGCATCACAACAAAGGATTACCCTTCAAGCTTTGGGTAGAAGCAGTACTCACTACAATGCACATACTCAATCAAGGCTTCACGAGTGCATTGAAGAACAAAACACCCTTTGAATCCTACCACAAAAGAAAGCCCAATGTCAATTACTTTAGAATATCTCAAAGTGAAGCATTTGTCCATGTACAAGAGCCACTGTTTTGCTAAATCCTCTATTGAGTTTGAGGGTTTGGACATAAAACTAGTAGAACAATTTGAATCCTTATAGAGTTAGAAAGTTCTAACTCATCACCCAAGTTATCCTCAATAGCAATGCACATCCTAACACATTGCTCTATGGTTCAAGGTTCCTTTAATTAGACATATGATCTTAGCTTTGCACTCGATAGGCCATCTATAAGCAAAGAAACTTGCTAGGTCTAGGTAGGTAGCTCTTGTGTTGGGAATCTTTCCATTTCCTAAACCAACATCCTACTAGCCTAACAACTCCCTGAGGTGTCTGCTTAAAGCTATGAATCAATGATGAGGTATTAAGTCTGGTGCCACTTTTAGAGAATTCAACTACGAACGTGTCAAATAGTTGAGTGATCACTTCCTGAATTGTTCCTGATGCAATGTTTGAAACCATGTTAGGGTTTTCAATGTAAGCCCAAAAGTTTAGTATTGATTGAACATATCATTGACATGTTCCACTCTCAATACTTGGTTGAATTCGACTACATTATTGTAAGGATCACTCGTGCCATCAAAATAGTTCTTCATGGCTTTCATCAAGTGGGTCGATCTTAAAATTCTAGAGAATTCTCTAGGTCTAGGCAAGGGAAATTCATGCATACCTCTTTGATGTCTATGTCCTCTATGTCTTTCCTATTTGGTTCTAACAGTGTATAATCCTGACTCTCTCTTCCTAGAGGATGTGAAAAACTTTTGGTCTTTCTCAGGTTTTTTGACTAATGAAGACGTGAGAGGATCTAGCTCCATGCTGACCATGAGGATCAATAGAATTTTGTGGATGGAAAATTAGTTCACCTTTCCACATGTATGAATGCCTACTCTCTTTAGTAACTGCATACATCCTTTCAAAAATGTTATCCAAATAGATAATTTTCCTTAGAACATCTAGGTCATTGAATTCATAAATAAAAACACTGTCCACTTTGCTAGTCTAGTTTGAATTTCCAAAACATTTCACGAGTCTCCTTATTCACAAAGATTTCTATGCTCTTATTGTCTTGGGGAATCCATTCTAGAGTGATGATCCTTGACATGATTGACTTTCCCCTAGGTGTCCTAGTCTCTCTTCCTGGATTCTCCTAGTCCATGTCCCCTATTTTCAGCTCAAGGAATCTTATTCCAAACTCATCCATCCTATATGGTAATCTGGTTATCACATACATGGTTCCTTGTTTATCTATGTAGGACCCCTCTTCAAATTTGGCCATTAGGTGCTCAATTTTGATGAGTTGGTATGGATTTTTGAGTTGGAGTACTGACCATCATAAACCATCCTCATAGATGCAAGCACCTAAGCAATTGGTTCATATATATTCCAATTGAGTCTTGTAGGGACCTTTTGGGGTTTATAAGTAAGCTATCCATGAGCTTCTAGTGGGTCTCTCCATGCTAAAAGACATCTTTGAATCACTTGTCTTTGAGCTCAACATGTAGGGATAATCACTCAGTTGTTGAGCCCATGATCTAGCTATATGATTAACATGCCTCAGAGGATTTTCTGCTTTGTCTATCTTTTCTTAGGTGCCTACCTGAACTAAGGTTCATATGATCCAATTACTTTCCCGATTTCCAATACAACCACATTGCAATGTTCTTTGTATCAATCACTTGTTCTTTTTAAATTCTTTTTGGTATAATATATTGTCTTAAGAGTTTCATAATCAAGAATACTTGTGTTTTAATGTATGTTGATGTTTTCCCAATCAAGTATATTCCTTTCACTTAGGGTTTTCCACAATTATGCATTGACTACCCTTGAACTTGAGAATTTAGGTTTTCTAAAACTTGATTCATGCCTATTGTAACCCTAATATCACTGAGCGAACTTAGCATAAGCAAAAAATTGACTTAGGGGGTTGAGAGATCTTCCAATCTCAAGTGAAGCACACCTGATTTTGCTTGGATGAAACATAGGACCCACACTCCCAAGCTTGCACTGAATTGATATATTGCTTTGACCTTCCAAGTAGCTCCAACGTTTTGCAAAAAGCCCAAAAATTAGGCTTGCACTGATTAAACTTTGATGAACCCTAAAAATTGCCAAATTGCTTCTTTATCATGATGGACAGTGTCTGTTGCAATAGACCTGTCTGTCATGATAGACATGTCTATCTTGATAGATGGTCTCTCACATGAATGGCTATTTGTCGTGATGGATTGATTCTATCTCGATAGACATGTGTGTCATGATAGATGTGCTTGTGGTGATGGACAATAATGTCATCTTTCATCTATCGTGGCCTATCTATCACGATGGACCACTATCTGTTGTGATAGACTAGTCTATCATGGGGTATTGCAATAGATGGTGTCCATCATCTATCTTCCATCATGGGGTGTTTGTCATGATGGACACTAACCATCATCTTTCATCTATCATGGTCTCTCTATCGTGATGGACCATTGTCTATCACAATAGACTGGTCTATCATGGGGTCCTGTCTAGTGCAATAGATTGGTCTATCGTGGGATCCTCTCTGTTATAATAGATTGGTCTATTGTGATAGATAGTGTCCATTATCTATCCTCAGTTGTGAGGCATTTGTCATGATGGACACGCGATAGATTGTGTCTATCATGATGGATAGAAAAAATGGATATTTTAAGATTTTTTTTGATGATTTGGGATACTCTTAAGTCTATCATGTCTAACATGCAATTACAAAATACCAAAATCTCCTATCTATCCTGATAGATAGAGGTAGTCTTCTTAGGTCACATGTAGAGTTTTGTTGATGCTGTTGTTGTTACTGATACTATTAATGCTAAAACATGCTAGGAAAGCTTATAAACATGCAAAACGAAAGCACAGACAATCGCTTTTGCACTCTCTCTCAAAAATGAAATGAGGCGAATGAGGTGGGAGCTAGGGATGTGAACAAAGAGGTGAAAATTTCATGCTGAAGGAGATGGTAATAGGAGGTGAGTAGAGATGGTGGTGATGATGATGGAGATGATAAAAGTAAACAAAATAGAAAAAATTACCTACTTACCCATGATTCCAACATCAAGACCCTATGCCTTACCGTCACACGCTCATCCTCAAATCGCACTCCTCGGCAATGATACCAAATTTGGTGTCACTCTAGAACAATGGGAGTACCAACGTGAGGAGATCAACCTCATAAATTTCAATACGTGGAGACCAAGGATGTTATGATGACCATGATCAAGTAGAGTACACAAGTGAGTAAGTGAGAAGCACACTAGCATGCACACAAGTAGACACATGCACACACAAGGCAAGAGCAAAGAGTAGAACAATAGAATCTTTCATTCATAAGCTCAAAGTACAATGTTTCATCAACAATCCAACCTCAAAATTGATTTCCCTAGCTCCTTTTATAGTTTTAGACTAGCTTTGTACTAGTTCAGACCTAGTGTCTAACCTAGTTAAAAATTAGGTTCCTAGGCTATTTTGGAGGCTCAAATGAGCTCTGAAAATTATGAAAATTAATATGTGACTTGTCCTAACACTCCTCAAGTTCACTCCTTGGCTTGAATAGAATAGAGTCAAAACTACCAAAAATGAATATTTACAATGAGGGATAGTGATAAAAATCATTGTTGATTAAAGGATTGTATTGAAAAAAATTATAGCTAGGCTTATCTATTGCTAGGTTTGCATTGAATTCCCTACATGCTCAAATCTTGGCCTTCTCTTTGACTGTCTTGTCTTTGACTCCTTTGTTGGCCAAAAAAAGCCCTTTGATTCATCAATATGCTTGGTAACCCCTAGTTCCATTAGTTGTGCAATTTCCTGTGTCAACCTTTCCTCAATGTCTTGTTCTTCTTTTGAACCATCTTTTATTGAACTTTAAATTATTGTGTGACAATGGCTCTACTCTTTGACACGGTCATACTCACCCTCATTCTTATCTCATGGTCTTGAGTATGGGCTAATTCCACCAATAATGCACCTTGATCTTTTTTTTTCAGCCCAAGTTCAATTGAATTAGATTCTTCAATTGTTTTATGTCTTCCCTTTACTTTTGTGAATGCCTCTGAGAGATATTTATTTCAAAACACTTCCAATTCCCTCCACAAGTGAGCATCCATATGTTTTCCTAGTAGTGAGGCTGAACTCCTTGCTATCCTTGAGAGCAAGGAATACATAAACCTCTTATCCCCCCTTCTAATTAAATCTTCATACAAATCCTCAAGGGTGACATGTGCATGGCTTCAGTGTAATTCCAATCAAATTCATTACCAAATTCTTTAGCCTAGAGTGAGTGATTATATATCGAAGTGACTAGGATTAGATGCATCTCACACAAAAAATTTAAGAGAGATATCCATTTTTATAGAGATTTCATCTCTACATTCAAAAGTGAATATGTTTAAAACCTTGTCAACGGTCGATTCGAAGTTTTTCTTCATATAGAGAAATGACCATTAAGTGTAAATGAAAAAGATAAATGATATTATCCTTAAGTCTTCAAGGAGAGTTTGCATTTGTATTGAGTTCATTCACATTGCATCCTAAAGTTGTATCTATCCTTCTAAGTGGTACTTGGTTTAGAAGAGTGGGATGTGAGAGTTCTTTTTTGATGGAGTATATGCACTCCTAGTTGCAACAAAACATTGATGGCCTTTCCTAGGAACAATATGTTTGTTACCACATTCACCCAAAAATTGAATTTTTCTATGAAAGAGAGGACCAAACGTATAAAATCTTGCATAGTGAAGACATAATCTCTAACCGTTCTGAAAATCCATAGATCACTAAATTTCACCATTGTAAGCTATGTCAAACTGCTTGCACAAGACAAACTAGAAACTATCCAAACAAGTAGCTTGTACCTATATGTACCTCTTCACACACACATGCTTGGGAAATATGAAGAGATAGATTAGTGAAATTTCAATCTCAATATAATCAATGACAATGAGAATTTGAGAGTAAGATTATCCTCAAAAGAAAGCTTAAAAGAATAGCAACAAGCTGAGCTATTTTTCTTATAAAATAGACAACTACACAATGAGATAGAGATGATCAAAGATCATTGCCTACAAGAAAATTCTAGTTAGAAGGAGGCTAGCTTAGCTATGGGGCCTCCATACATCTGTATGGACTAAGTCCAATACATTTTTGTGGATGTAGCCTTTGTGGTTGAATGGTTATCTTTGTGCTTTCCTAATCCAACATGCATCACATTTGTTGATCATATGTTGCTTTGATATGTTTGGCAGTCCCAGAACACTTTGATCCTTGCATATATTTCAATGTTCTTTCATTCACATGTGATAGCCTCTTATGCCACACTTCAAGCTCACTTAGGGTTTGAGACCCAAATTTGAATAGAGCTATGTTTTTGGTTGCTCCCACTTCAAAAGAAAAGAGCCTACCATTCTCAACTATTTGGCCCACACTTATTAGGTCCTTTGTAATAGTGGGAACATAGAGTACCTTGCTCAAAATTCTTATCTTGCCATTGTAAGCTTTGAAATTACCAATCTTCTCCACATTATGCTTTGTGTCATCTCCTGTTTGTACTTCATGTCTATGTTTTGGACTTTCTAAGTTAGAGAAGAGAGCTAACTTGCTTGCAACATTAGTTGAACATCTAGAATCTGCATAGAAAAAATGATTATCTTCTTTACCTTCCTTGTGGCTTAGATTCATAAGAAACAATGAGTCTTCATGTTTTTGATCTTCAGGATTATTGTTGTAGTCCCTTCTATTATGGCCTCTATTGTTAGTGTTGAAGTTGTGTCCACCTCTACCTCTGTTGCTTCCATATCCACCTCTTCAACTTCCTTTCTGAGTATTTCCATTGAACCAACAATTCTGATTGGTGTGGTTGGTATTATCAACTATGGCACAAGGTTGAAAATTTTGGCCTTTGGTTTTTCATGGTTTGGTCCTTTCTCCTTCCCTTTCCACTTGCTCTTGTTTGCAAAGTAGGCTTGGGAAGTCTCCTCTTCATCCTCTTCCTTCTTCTTGCCTTTCAGTTTCTTGTCCTTCTTATCTGCATACAAAGTACTAGTTGAATTTTCTTGATAGGGGTTGCCTTCCTTTATGCTATTGTTGGCCTCTTGATTGAAGAATTATCCAAGAAAGATGTTGAAATCTCGAGTTTTCACATCCATGATAAGGTCATAGGATGTGGTGAAAGATTGCCATTGCTTGTTACCTTTACTCCCATTTAATATCTCCCTCATGATGGCTTCTTCTTCAATAAGCTCTCCAATGGATGCCAATTGACCAGCAACCTCCTTGACCTTTGTAACAAACTCTCTCACAGTTTGTTTTGGGGTCTTCTTTATCTGATTGAAATCATTCCAAAGATAGTTCTTTCTTACTTTGGTACTAGCAGAAAAGAAAGTCTCTAGGGTATCCCAAGTCTCTTGAGATGTCTTGTATCCTCTAATATGTGGTAGTAGAAAATTAGATATAGAGTTTAGTATTTATGACCTTGATTGAGCATCCCTTGCACACTAAAGTGTGAACTTATCTTTTTCCTCTTGAGTGGGTCCTCGTTTGGATCTTGGAATAGGCATTGCTTCATCACCTGATACAATATCATGTAGATTTCTTCCTTGCAAATAATCCTCCATTCTGATTTGCCAAGCAGCATTATTGAATCTATCAAGCTTATCAATCATTGATGGAAATCCATCTTCCATCTTGAAGTTACTCTGATACCACTGAAAGATGTAGGCGAGGTTTGGAGAAGCTTGGAAGTAGGGTTGTCAGATGGTGAAGATGGTCCAACAAACTAATAGAGGTCCTGCCCTAGATCTTTGGATATGTAAAATAGACCTTATACCCTTGTGGTTAATGTAATTAAACTCAAATAGCTACTTTGAAACATCAATAAGAACAAGTTGATGCAAAACAGATAACATGCATCTTGACTAGCTCAAAAAAACCTTCTATATTTGGATGGAACTTATGGCTTCAAACACTTAGAGCAGCCATCACAGTTACAATTGGAATAGTTACTATTAAGAGAGTGTCATAAATATATTTGGCTTGTTATAATTCAAAAGAGACCTAATTTACATCAACCAATGAAGGAGAAATAAGCTTAAAATTGATTGGATGTCATCCTGAGTTTCTAGGACCAACTTGCGATTTCTCTACATTTACAAAGCCGAATGACTTGAAAATTTTTACACATAAACTAGAAAGTATTACCTATCTAAAATATGCTCATATAATTAATTTGAAGCTCTTTAGAGAGAGCAACAAACTCTACAAGGTGAACTTGAGAAGTAGGACTTGAATGTATCTTCTCTGAGTTAGATAGATACCTCATCTATACAAATCATTTTGCATACCTAGGAAATATATGAGCTCACCTAATTGACTAATTTTAACCCCTCTTTAATATGTGTTTTGATCTTTTGAATGCCATTCAAGTTATCAGCTGTTACAATTATGTCATCTACATATATATACAGATAGATAGCCTCATCAAGATCCATTTTGATTAATAGAGAACAGTGTTGCTGCAAGCAAGGTGTGGAATCTTTATCAATTAGATATAAAAAATGCATTTCTCAATGGTGATTTAAAAGAAGATGTGTACATGGAGCTAGGTTTGAACCTTTTATCTTGAAGGTATGTGATTAACCTCTAATTCCAAGCTCTAGGAGCTTGTTTCCATCCATACAATGCTTTCTTCATCCTGGATACATAAGATGTATGATTAGGGTTTTCAAAACTTAGAGGTTGTGACATGTATACCTCTTCACTTATCAAACCATTTAGAAATGCATTTTTCACATCAAGCTAGAGGAGTCTCCAATTTCTTGCAATAGCTACACTTATCAATGTTGTGATTGTAGTCATCTTTGCAACTTGCAAGAATGTTTCTTCATAGTCTATACCATGATTTTGTGAGCATCCTTTGGTAGCTAATCTAGCCTTGTACCTAAAAATTGATCCATTTGAGTTCCTTTTAAGTTTATATACCCATTTGCAATAAATGACCTTATGATTGGATGACTTTGGAACCAATTCCCAAGTATCCATCTCCCTTAAAGAATCTATTTCTTCTTTGATATCCTTTTCCCAATTAGGATTTCCCTTTGCCTCTTCATAGGTTGAGCATTCTTCTAAAATTGATTCTTTGCCAAGTAGATCGAATGCTTTGTAACAAATGTGGAATCATATCCATACCTTTCTGGTTGTCTCTTCTCCCTTATTGACTTTCTAGGTGATTTCTTGGAGCATTCTCCACACTCTTGCATTTTTTCTTTGCCTTGTGACTTCCATAGCTTATAAACTTTCTCCCTTTCATCTTGGTCATCAGCTATATCACTTCTTGGATCCTGGTCCTGTGCATCATGCTTGCTTCCTAATTGATGGAAAGTAGAATCAAGACTATATGTTAGAGTTACCTCTTGTTTATCTTCATCATACCAAGACCCGTGTTCTTCAAACACAATATCCCTACTTGTACTGAATTGCTTTTTGGCTTACCTCTGATTTGTGATGGTACATGAACATAGGCTAAACAACCAAATAACTTGCAATGTCCTAGACTAGGTTTTGTTCCATGCCATGCTTCATAAGGAGTCATACCTTGAAGTGATTTGGATGGTAGTCTATCAAAAGGTACATATCAATCAAAATTGCCTCTTCCCATAAATAATGTGGCAATCTCTTTTCTTCAAGCATTGTTCTAGCTCATCCAACCAATGTCGTGTTTCTTCTCTCTACAAATCCATTCAATTGAGCATAGTATTTGGTAGTCACGTCCATCTTAATTCGTTTATCCTACAAGAACTCATCAAATTCCTTGGGGAAGTATTCTCCCCCTCCATTAGATCTGAGCTTCTTGAGTGAGCTACTTGTATGGTTCTCCACATGTGCTAGATACATTTTGAAGCAATGAAACACTTCATTCTTACTTTTGATAAAGTACAAAATAGTGCATCTACTATGCTCATCAATAAATGAGACATAATAACTTGATCCTACCAATGAAGGTTCTTGGCTTGGACCCCATACACCTGTATATTCTAAGTCCAATAAGTTGTTGTGGATGTAGCCTTTATGGTGGAATGGTTGTATTTGTGTTTCCCCAAGCTGACATGCATCACATCTGTTGATCATGTGTAGCTTTGATATGTTTGGCAGTCCTAGAACACTTTGATCCTTGCATATATCCTTCAAGGTTCTATCATTCACATGAGCTAGCCTCTTATGCCACACTTCAAGCTCATTTAGGGTTTGAGACCCAAAGTTGAATAGAGCTATGTTTTTAGTTTCTCCTACTTTAAAAGTAAAGAGCCTATTGTGCTTCTCACCTCTGGCTATCTTCTTCAAATCTTGATATGGGCCTTCGAAAAAAGCTTCATGTTGGATGAACCTAACCTGCAAGCCTTTCTCAACTATTAAGTTTTTTGTAATAGTAGGAACATAGAGTACCTCACTCAGAATGTTTGTCTTGGCATTCAAAGCTTTGACATTACCAATCTTCTCCAGAATATGCTTTGTGTCATCTATTGTTTGTACTTCATGTCTATGTTTTGGACTTTCCAAGTCAGATAAGAGAGTTATGTTGCTTGCAACTTAATTTGAACATCCTGAATCTATGTAGAACAAATGATTATCTTCTTTACCTTCCTTGTGGCTTAGATTCATAAGAAGCAATGAGTCTTCATGTTGTTGATCTTCATAATAATCACTTTAGTGCCTTTTGTTGTGGCCTCTATTGTTAGTGTTGAAGTTGTGTCCACCTCTACCTCTATTGTAGCCAGATCCCCCTCTTCCACCTCCTTTCTATGTCTTTCCATTGAACCAACAATCCTGAGTGGTGTGGTTGGTCTGATCACATATGGTGCAAGGTCGAACATTTTGGCCTTTGGTCTTGTCATGATTTGGTCCTTTCTTCTTCCCTTTCCACTTGCTCCATCATGCAAATTTGGCTTGGGAAGTCTTCTCTTCATCCTCTTCCTTCTTCTTGCCTTTTGGTTTTTTGTCCTTCTTATCTACATACAGAGCACTCTAGTTGAATTTAACTTGATAGGAGTTACCTTCCTTTATGCTATTGTTGGCCCTTGATTGAAGATTTGTTCAAGAAAGATATTGAAATATGGAGTTTTCAAATCCATGATGAGGTCATAGGATGGGGTGAATGATTGCCATTGCTTGTCATCTCTAATCCCATTTAATTTGGCTCATGATGGTTTCTTCTTCAATCAACTCTCTAATGGATGCCAAGTGATCAACAACCTCCTTGACCTTTGTAGCAAAAACTATTATGGTTTGTCTTGGAGTTTTCTTCATCTTATTGAACTCATTCCAAAGATGATTCTTTCTTGCTTTGGTACTAGCAACAAAGAAAGTCTCTAGGGCATCTCAAGTCTCTTGAGATGTCTTGCATCCTTTAATATGTGGTAATAGAAAATTATAGATAGAGGTTAGCATGTATGACATTGCTTGAGAATCCCTTGCATACCAAAGTGTGAGCTTATCTTTTTCCTCTTGAGTGGGTCAGGTTTTCTTCCATGCCATGCTTGCTAAGGAATCATACCTTGAAGTGATTTGGGTGGTAGTGTATTGACCAGTTAGAAAGCAATTGAAATAGCCTCTACCCATTAATAATGTGGCAACCTCTTTTCTTCAATCATTGTTCTGGCTGATCCAACAAATGTCTTGTTTCTTCTCTACAATTCCATTCAATTGAGGAGAGTATTTGGTAGTCACTTCCCTCTTTATTCCTTTATCCTTCAAGAAAGCATCCCTCCATCAGATATGAACTTCTTGAGTGATCTACCTATATGGTTCTTCACATATGCTAGATAATTTTTGAAGCAATCAACCACTTCATTACTTTTGATAAAGTATAGAATAATCCATTTACTATGGTCATCAATAACTGAGAAATAATACCTTGATCTTGCCAATGAAGGTTCTTGGCTTGACCCCCATATATGTGTATGTACTAAGTCCAATAAGTTGTTGTGGATGTAGCCTTTATGTTTGAAATGTTGTCTTTTTCGTTTCCCAATTTGACACGCATCACATATGTTGATCATGTGTTGCTTTGATATGTTTGGCAGTCCTAGAATACTTTGATCCCTGCATATATCCTTCAAGGTTCGTTCATGCACATGAGCTAGCCTCTTATGTCACTTAGTGTTTTAGACCCAAAGTTGATTAGAGTTATGTTTTTGGTTTCTCCTACTTCAAAAGTAAAGATCCTACCATGCTTCTCACCTCTGACTATCTTCTTGAATCCTTGACATGAGTCTTCCACAAAAGCTCCATGTTGGGTGAACCTAACTTGCATGCCTTTGTCAACTATTTGGCCTACACTTATTAGGTTTTTGTAATAGTGGGAACATATAGTACCTTGCTCAAAATGTTTTTCCTAACATTGGAAGCTTTGAAATTTACAATCTTCTCCACATAATGCTTTATGTCATCCCTTTTTTGTACTTCATATCTATGTTTTGGAATTTCCAAGTCAGATAAGAGAGCTATGTTGCCCGCAACATGATTTGAACATCTTGAATCTATGTAGAACAAATGATTATCTTCTTTACCTTCCTTGTGGCTTAGATTCATAAGAAGCAATGAGTCTTCATGTTGTTGATCTTTAGAATAATTGTTGTAGTCCCTCCTATTATGGCCACCTCTTCCTCTATTGGTGCCATATCGACCTCTTCCACTTCCTTTCTCGATCTTTCCATTGAACCAACAATTATGAGTGGTGTGGTCAGTCTTATCACATATGGCACAAGGTTGAACATTCTATCCTTTGGTTTTGTCATGGTTTGGTCCTTTCTCCTTCCCTTTCCACTTGCTCTTACTTGAAAAGGTGGCTTTGGAAGTCTCCTATTCATCCTCTTCCTTCTTTTTCCCTTTTAGTCTCTTGTCCTTCTTATCTGCATACAGAGCACTAGTTGAATTACCTTGATAGGATTTACCTTCCTTTATGCTATTTTTTGCCTCTTGATTGAAGATTTGTCCAAAAAGATGTTGAAATATGGATTTTTCACATCCATGATGAGGTAATAGGCTATGGTGAAAGATTTCCATTGCTCGTCACCTCTAGTTCCATTTAATGTATGCCTCATGATAGCTTCTTCTTCAATGAACTCTCCGATGGATGCCAATTGATCAACAACCTTTGCAACAAAATACGTGATGGTTTGTTTTGGAGTCTTCTTCATTTGGTTGAACTCATTCCAATGATGATTCTTTCTTGCTTTGATACTAGCAAAAAAGAAAGACTTTAGGGCATCCCAAGTCTCTTGAGAAGTCTTGCATCCTCTAGTATGTGGTAATAGAAAATCCGAGATAGAGTTTAGTATGTATGAACTTGCTTGAGCATCCCCTGCACATCAAAGTGTGAGCTTATCTGTTTCCTCTTGAGCGGATCCTCCTTTGGACCTTGGAATAGTCATTGCTTCATCACTTGATACAATCCCATATAGATTTCTTCCTTGCAAATAAGCCTCCATTATGATTTTCCAAGCAACATAATTTTTTCTATCAAGATTCTCAATCATTGATGGAAATACATCTCCCATCTTGAAGTTGCTATGATATCATTGAAAGTTGTGGGAGAGGTTTGGAGAAGCTTGGATGGTTGAATGGTTGTCTTTGTGCGACGAACATGATCTCTCTTTGATGATGGAGAGAGTCTATCATGGTGGTTGTCTATCACGATGGACACATGTGTCATGACAAATGTGTTACTCGTGATAGATTGGTCTATCATGATGGGCAAGTCTATTGTGCCTAGCTGTCTATCACAATGGACATAATTTGTCGTGATTCTTTGTCTGTCATCTATCCTGTGATGGAGAGTATCTGTGGGAGGTGTTGATCTATCACAATGGATAGAGCACTCGATGGGTTGTTTGTTGCGATGGATAGGGGTGTTCGTCACGATGAACACTATTAGTCATAGGTTGTCTATCATCTATCACCAACTGGTGATGGATATACTCTATTGTGAATTTTTTCTATCACCATGGATAGAACCATCACCTATTTCTGCAAAAATTTTAGTGATTTATGTTGCACACATGGTGTAGCTTAGAATGCTATACTTTGCATTTACAAAATACCCAACTTTTTGTATGCCATGATAGACAAAGGTATTCATCTCGAGATGTGTGTAGATTTTTGTCATACCTACTGATGCTGCTAGTGCTGTTGTTGATGCTGGTATCTGCTAGAAAGCTCACGAAAATAGAGAACACACAATGCACTAGATCTCTCTCTTGCTCAGTCTCAAAAATAGAATAAGGGAAATGAAGTGGAGGTGGAAATATTACCAAGATGGTGGAATTTTTGTCATGATGGAGATTGAGGTAGGGGCATAGGAGGGAGGGTAGCGATGATGATGAAGAAGGTAAAAAGAAAAGAATAGAGAAAACTACCCACAATTCCAATGTCAAATCTCTACATCTTACCATCATATGCTTGTCCTCAAAACTCGCTATGTGAGAACGATGCCAAATCTGGTGTCACTCTAGCACAATGGAGAGAACCAACATGAGGAGATCTCATAATTGTCAATCCACGAAGATGTGAGGGTGTCACAATGACCATGAGCAAGTGGAATGCACAAGTGCATGAGTGAGAAGCAACCTAGCATGCACACACATATGCACATGTGCACACGAGGCAAGACAAAGAGAGACAAAAATGGAATCATATATTGCACTACTTCCAAGATAAAAAATATGCTCTTACAAGCTCAATTTCCAAAAAATGCTCACCTCTCTCTTTTTATAGTTTCTAGATTAGTTTTGGTCTAGTCCAGACCTAGTGTCTGACCTAGTAAAAAATTATGTTCCCAAGCTAATTTGTAGGCTCAAATGAGCTCTAAAATACAAAGATTCTTCTAACACTCCTCAAGCTCGAGGACTCCTCAGCTTGAACAAAATGGAGTATAAACTACTAAAAACAAATATTTAGATTGAGGGTTAGTTATGAAAACCATTGTTTGAATATGTAATGGGTTGGGAAAATTATTGAATAGGCCTATTCCTTGCCGTATCGGCATTGATTGCTCTATCTACTTGGTCCTCCTTGCTCTTCTCTTTGGCTTTCATGTCTTTGGCTTCCTTGTCTCATACTTCCTTGATGACTTGACCCGCCTTGGCCACCAACACATGGAAAACTAGATTCGAAGCTAGATGTACAATACTCATGTTGCCACATATGATGGAAATCTATTTCACCTGCAAGTTCATGTCTTTGAAGATGTTCTTAAACCACATAAGCTCATAAGTGACAAAGTCTAAGGCTCTATAATTAGCTTCAATGGCATAGGGCTACTATTGGCTACTTCTTGGAGCTCCATGAGATAGTTTTGTTTCCAATCATGACTACATAGACACTTGTACTCCTCCTATCATCCTTCGAGGCTTCCCAATCTATATCACAATAAGCCTTTGCCTACAAATCTTAACCATATAAATAGAATAAACCTTCATTTATAGTGCCCTTGAGGTATCTAAGAACCCTCTTGGCTGCCCTTAAGTATTGTGCTTTGTGAGTTTGCATAATGTGCGAGAGAACTCCTACTACATGCTTGATGTCTGACCTAGTAAGAGTTGCATAGTTCAAAGATCCTACATCGGATCTATACAAAGTAACATCTTCAACATCTTCTCCTCATGTGCACTCAGCTTCACATTCACTTCCAATGGATTTGCAATTGGCTTTCAATTACACATGCCATACTTTGCTAGTACATCAAGAATGTACTCCCTTTGCATGTGATGCCTTCCTTCTTGTAGATTACTTATATGCCTAAGAAATACTTCAATTATCCAAGATTTGAGATCTTGGATTCTTCTCCAAGCTTCTTTGTGATCTCTCTAATGCTTGTCTCATCATTCCCTATAAGAATAAGATAATCAAGATAAATGAAAATGTAGAAAACAAGGTCACCTTCCTTCTTCATGTACAACGACGAGTCAACATCACTTTGTTTGTTGCCAAATTTGGCTTAGTATTCCACTAGCATTTGAGTTCCAAGCTCTTGAAACTTTCTTGAGACCATAAAGAGCCTTCTTTAACCTGCACACATGATGTGGATACCTATGATCATCAAAGCCTTTGGGTTGCTCCATG
Source organism: Ceratopteris richardii (assembly GCA_020310875.1). NCBI lineage: Eukaryota > Viridiplantae > Streptophyta > Polypodiopsida > Polypodiales > Pteridaceae > Ceratopteris > Ceratopteris richardii. The sequence goes on from MU260977.1 coordinate 45,959, forward strand.
AAAACAGTCTCCCCTAGGTCACCATTCAAGAAAGCATTCTTCACATTTAGTTGGTGGATCTTCCAACTCTTTGAGGCTACAATTGCAATGAGAGTTCTTACCATAGTCATACTTGCTATAGATTTGAAAGTATCCTCAAAGTCAATGCCATAGCTTTGTGCAAAACCCTCGACAACCTGCCTCACTTTATACCTAGATATGTTTCCATTTGAATTCCTCTTTACCTTGTATACATATTTATGCCTGTCACCTTCATGTCCTTGGTCTTAGGCACCAATGACCAAATGTGGTTTCCCTTGAGTGCTTTTACTTCTTCTTGCATGGATTGGTTCCATTCTTCATGCTTGCTTGCATCCTCAAAACTATTAGGGTCTTCACATGCAACTAGTTTACTCATGTATGCATAATGTTTGGCAATGAAAGAGTCATAAGTTAATCGTTGAAATGGAGACCTTTCTCTTATTGAGCTTCTTCTCTCTTGAGGAGGCTAGAATGAACCTTCTCTACTTTATTTTAATGACTTTACACATGGATTTTCTATCTTTTGAAACTCTCCTTCATTGTTGCTATCTATCTATGATAATGGATTGTATAGATCATGTTCTTCCTCATTGTCTTTGCTTCTTGTGGAACTTTCTTCACTTGGATTAGGATTGCTTCTCAATCTTTCTTTCCATAGAGATGTGTGGCTGCCCTTTGATGTTTTCCTCAAAGTCGAAGGACCAAAAATCTCTACACTATCTTGTTCTTCTACATGTCTTATCTCAACATCATGTATGTGTTCAATCTGCAATGAATCTTTGACACCATACCATGGTAGCAATTCATCAAAGATAACATCTCTACATACCTTCAACTCTTTGATTTTAGGATCGTATCATCTAAAACCATTTTGCTTACTTGAATATCCAATAAAGATATGCATTTCAGGTTTTGCTTCAAGTCTATGCCTCAATTCATAAGGCACATGCACATAACATACACAACCAAAAATCTTGAGATATGATAGATCCAATTTCTTACCATACCATGCTTCATATGGACTTAAAGAATGTACATGTGAAGCAGGGCACCTATTCATGATGTAAATGGTTGTACTTACTACATCTGCCCAATAACAATTGGGCACATTCATCTTGTTGAGCATCAATCTTACTACTTCAGTTATATGCCTATTTTTCTTCATTGTAATCACATTTTTTTGGGATGTATACTTGGATGTATGTTGCCTTTTGATGTCATTATGACTTAAAAATTCAGAACGTCCTTGGAGAAGTATTCTCCCCCTCCATTGGATCTATGTATCTTTATGTACCAATCCATCTCCTTTTCAACAAGTGCTTTGAAATCTTTAAAGTGACTAAACACTTCAACCTTTGACTTCATGTAATAAAAGCATGTCATTCTTGTGTGATCATCAAAGAAGATAACAAAATAACTATTTGATCTGAATGAGGTTTCCTTGCTTGGTCCCCATACATAAGTGTGAATGAGGTTCAATGGAAAATTGCTCCCTTGTGTACTCTTCTTGAATGAAAACCTTGCTTTCTTCCTGAATTGGAATGCTTCACAAAACTTTTGCATAATTTGAGAATGGAAATTTGGAAGAATACTCATTGCACATCTCCTTTGCATATCCTTCAAAAGGTTTGTCTAGCCGATCCTCTTGTGCCACATATCCACTTGAGCTATTTTCTTCAAAGAGACCATATGTGATGAGGGTGGTCTTACCTCCATGGTGAATAGACTTCCTTCCTTCTTGCCTTTATCTATCAACTTGTATCCTTCCTTTGGAACTTCCACAAAGCATCTTTTGTTGTTGAACTTGACTACATACACTCTTTCAACCATTTGTCCAGCTGATACTAGATTCTTAGTGATTGTGGAACATGTAACATGTGTTTGAGACAATTTGCATTGTGCTTTTCATCCAAAGAAACATCACCTATGTGTGTGATCCTATGATCATTGTTGTCCCCTCTTTCTACATGCCCTTGTGTGCTTGGTTCATGCAAATTGCAAAACATTTCCCTATTGCAACTTATGTGATTTAAAAATTTGCTATCGATGTACCATGTGGTGTCTATGCCTTCTTTCCTACTACTTCTTTGCATCATGGCTAGGAGGTTACCATTCTCTTGATGTATTCTAAGTATTTGCAAAGTTACCTTGATTCTTCTTGTAGCCTCTTTGGTTGTCCTTTGAGTAATAGTCCCTTGCAAAGTGGCACGAATTGCCACAATTGTAGCATTCCTTTGTGTAGTCCCTTCCTTGATATCAACCTCCTCTTCCTCAAGCTCTTCCTCTTTGCCTTCTCTTGGGCAATGCATAAACCTGCTCACCTGTGAGATAGCAAATTGAATATCTTGCCGGGTAATGCATATTAAGTAAATCAAGCATCCAACAGCCTACTGATAGAGAACAACATCAAATGCATCTCCAACATCATGAAGACTCAATTCTAAACCTGTCTCCATAGGAGTGGCAATAGGTTTATAATCTTCAAGGCCAAAATACTCAATAATGTGTCAATATATTTTGTTTGACACAAAGCCATTGCACCATCAATGTGTCAATATATTTTGTTTGACACAAAACCATTGCCCCAAATCAGACATCCCAAATGAGGCATGCAAATCAGCCTTGAAATCAGCAATATGCTTCTCATGAGGACCAATGAGCAGCATGTCATCAACATACACAACAATGATCAAAAGCACATTATTACCGTGCTTAACATATAAGGTGCTTTCAGTTGGAATGTTCTCAAAACCATGTACAATTAGATAGGCATGTATCTTTTCATACCAAGCATATGGTGCTTGCTTTAAACCATATAATGCTTTCTTTAACCTACACACCTAGTTTTCATGCCCTTTCTGCACAAAGCCACATGGCTAAAAAACATACTCTTCTTCATGCAAGTCAGGATTCAGAAAGGTTCTTTAATGTCCAATTGATGTACATTCCAACCATGATGAGCTACAAGAGCACAGATGCAACAGAAAGTAGTCATTCGGCAAGTAGGTGCAAAGGTTTCATCAAAATCAATGCCTCTTTCTTGCACATAACCCTTTGCAACAAGCCTAGCCTTATACTTGTCAACTTCCCACTTAGTGCCAATGGCCCTCTCGCTAGGAGGCAAGTCACATAAAGGCCAGGTACCATTTTTCATGATAGCATCATATTCAGATTGCATTGCAGCCATCCAATGTTCAGAATTTTGTGCTTCATCAAACAAAGCAGGCTTAGTCTCATCACAGAGACTAGAGGCAGCAATAGCACTATGAGAGCCTGAACGAGTACGGTATGACAGAGGTGCATCTAATTTGTTGTCACACAAAGTCTGCACTAGCCATTTTTGCATAGTTTTTGCCTCCTCAATATCAGCTCTTTCATCAACAAGTGCATCATGCAAATTTGCATCAGAAATGGAATGATCTGCATCATCACATGAAACCTATAAAGGCTAAGATGTTGCCTCAATAGGACTAGCACTAGACTATCCACCTGTAAAAAGAGGCAACACAGTATCATACATGTCCTTAGAGCTAATAGATGTCTCCTTCATACATTAAAGTAAAAGCTGAATAGTATCTTCCACAAAAACAACATCACGGCTAACTAAAATGCATTTAATCTATGGATGATACAGATGATAGCCTTTGCTTTCAGAACTATACCCAACAAAAATACATTTTACTGCTTTATCATCCGATTTCTTGTGACGTTGTTCAGGCACTAATGCATATGCCAAACAACCAAAAACATGTAGATGAGCAACAGATGGCTTGCGAGCATGCTAAGCCTCATATGGAGTGATAGACTACAGTGCCTTAGTGGAACACTTGTTAAGTACATATGCTGCACACATGACAACCTCAATCAAGAAATTATGTAGTAAAGCCCAACTCTTGACCATACACCTCGCCATCTCCATGCATGACCTGTTCTTTCATTCAACAACTCCATTCTGTTGAGGTGTATATGGCACTGTACACTAATGCTTTATCCCATGTTCAACTAGAAATACATTAAAGTCAAAAGACATATATTCCCCCCCTTGATTAGAACGAAGCCTACCCATTTTACATGCTGATAGATTTTCAACCAAAACCAAAAACTGTTTGAATCACATGAACCCTTCGGCCTGTGCTTCATGGATATACCCATGCATGCCTGGAAAAATCATCAATGAAAGTCACGAAATATAGATAGTTTCCAAAAGAGGGTGTGTGCATAGGACCACAAACATCAATGTGAACAAGCTGCAAATTCTGAATAGCTCGAACTAAACCATCTTTTGGAAAGGAGGAATGCTGCATTTTGCCCAAAATATAGCCTTCACATACATGTTTTTTGGGTGCCTCAAGTTTGGACAAAGAGGACACCATTTCATATTTTTGCAGGCATAGCAAACTACCAAAATTTAGATGAACAAAGCATTCATGCCAAAGCTTTACATCTAACATAGCCTGAGAATCATGTACTGCACATGCTGAATCATTCATAGATTTTTCATAGTCTATGAGCTTATATAGACCACAACATAAAATGCTAGAAGCAATAATCATGTCACCATTTGACAGATCATGAACTGTACATCTGTAATCACCAAATTTTACAACCAAGCAAATCTTGGCTAATGCAAAAACTAATAACAGATTTTTCTTGATCCTTGGCACAAATAAAGCATTCGACAAAGTGAAAGAACTACCATCAACAGTAGTCAGAATGATCTTACCAACTCCCATGATAGGATAAGAGGAGTTATTGGCACATGTGATAGTATTCCCTATAGGGACAAGCTCGAGTGAAGTGAAGAAACTGCACTGCAAGGTAATATGTTTCGTTGCCCCACTATCAAAGTACCAAAGATCTGAGTCTATTGTAGACATACACTGTTAAGGAGAAGATGGGTCAAAACTTTAAACAGTAGTAATCACCCATTCTTCACTCTGCACAAGATTAGCAGACTCTATTTTTGGTGTAGAGGCCTTTGCAACAACCATTCTAGCCTCTTTTTTCTTTGCCTCTTTTGTAGTCAGTTTTGGACAGTTCTTTATGATATGATCGTCCCTTTACAGTATTTAGAAAATAATTTCTACTTTTTTGATTTCTTCTCATCTTTGTCTTCCTTCTTCGAATGTGCAACATTTGCAAATTTCTGCTTACTAGTAGATGAGCTCCATTTACCTTTTCCCTTTTGACTAGCCAAGAAAGCTTGATCTGCAATAAGCATAATGAACCTATTTTGCCTAGACTAATCTTCCTGCAACAAAACAGAGACTAACTCCTCAAATGACAAGGTATTTGGATTGCCTTTCATCATCAAAAAAAGAGTAGAAGCAAAACTCTGATATGCATCAGGAAGACCATTCAGAATGGTCTGCACAAGTGAGCTATCTAGTATAACTTCATCAGCAGAAAGCAAATGTTCCTTCAAGTCCTTGATCTTTGTTAGAAAACTATCCATAGAATCACCTTCATTCATATGGTCACTCTCCAATTGTTTTCAGAGGTAAGCAACACGAGTCTCATTCCTAGCCTAGTACAATGTGGTAAGTGTAACCCAAGCATCCTTAGCTGTTTTGCAAGAGTGAATGTGAGAAATAATGGCACGTTTGACAAGCAAGGCTATCAACGCATGTGCCTGAGCATCTCTACCATCCCAACAAATTTGCTTTGTAGTAGGTGCAGCAAAAACCATAGCACAAAAAAGAATCTGAAGAATATCAACATCTTCAATGCCATCTGCGTCAGCTTCAATACCTATATTTTCACGTGTAATATGATGTTTTTCAACACCCTGTAATATGTTCCACAATCCTTTTACAACAAATACATGTCGCATCATATAAGCCCACAATGGGTAATTGGTACTGTCCAACTTATCCTCAACAACCAACATACGGAAAACATCACTGCTTTCAGCCATGGCCATTGACTAAAATACCTTGATGCAAAAAAATGATTGTACCTAAAAACGTTGAACAAAACTACCCTGACAAGTTTTGTTGATTTAAACTTGTAGTACAAATTGAGACACTTATACTAGCGAACCAAAACCTATATATATCTTTGGCACAAAAAGACAAAATAGCTTGCATAAGCACACTTACAATAGTGTGTTTGGAGGTTGAAACGAGCTTAGATCGCAATTTCAACACCATAGGGAGAAGCTGTTTTGATCTCCTAATCATCCTGAGTATGCTCACCGAATTTCATGCAATTCTGAGACTATGACAAGAGGAGTGTTGACGATGCTCTAGATGAAGTGGCGACCTGCTCAAATACCAATTGTTGGAGTTAGACGTCTGCGAAAGCATGTGAACAACACAAGGAAGAAGACGAAGCTTGGAACACAACACAAAATATTGAATGTATTACCACTAGAATGTACAAAGATTAGTAACCCGTTAGGGCTATAGGCATATATACAAGCCGGGGGAAAAAACCTCCTAAAGAGAGAAAAAAGTGCCCTGACGGTCCTAGTGTGTTCAAGCACATCACTACCTAAATATATCAACAATAGTCAAATTGTGGAGATTGTTTCTCTCTCCACAATGCTCCAACCTTCATGACTAGCATTTATTGGTAAGGTAATAGTGTCTAATTCATGTGTACAAAGTTTTGTAGCATTTGATTCATTATATTGTGAGGAATATAGTTTTTATGGTCTTGGGGTCTATCTATGCACATCCCTGAAAAGTCAAGATTATAATCAACCACAATTAAGCTTATAGATCTTACATTGGTTGATGATAATTGCATATTTTGTGCATTTTAGCAACTCAACACTATGTGTGACCTTCATCTAAGAATAATTTGATTAATTGTAATCAAGTTGGTTGTATTAAACATTTTAAGTTATATGATTCAACCTAAAATAGCAAGTTCTTTTGAGTAGATATTATACAAACTTATTTGTTTTGCACCAACCATTTCTCATTGAATTTCCAAATTAGATAATGGATTTTATTGTAATAATATTAATCCTATAAAGTTTGGTCTTGTGCTGGTTAGCTAGACCAAATTTCAACATCTTGATCAAAGGTTTCTACTACCCACAAATGTTCAAAGTTTGGTCTTTTGCTGGTTAGCTAGACCAAAGTTCAACATCTTGATCAAAGGTTTCTACTACCCACAAGCTTCAAAGTTTGGTCTTGTGTTGGTTAACTAGACCAAATTTCAACATCTTGATCAAAGGTTTCTACTACCCACAAGCTTCTCCAAGTTCTCACAATGGTATTAGAGCTACATCAAGATGGATGATGGATTTCCCTCAATGATTGAGAAGCTTGATAGGAACAACCATACTACTTGGAAAATTAAAATGGAAGCTTACTTGCGAGGTAGAAATCTCTATGGAATTATAGCAACTGATGAAGTTATGCTTATTCTAGGATCGAAAGGAGGACCTACACAAAAGGAGACAGAGAAACTCACACTTTGGTGTACAAGAGATGCTCAAGCAAGGTCATATATCTTAAATTCTATCTCTAATTTCTTTTTACCACATAGTACATGATGCAAAACATATTAAGAGACTTGGGGTGCACTAGAGACCTTCTTCTCTTCTAGCACCAAAGCTAGGAAGAATGATCTATGAAATGAGCTCAACCAAATAAAGAACACACCAAAGCAAATTATCATAGATTTTTCACCAAGGTAAAGGAGGTTGTAGATGAATTAGCATCTATTGCAGAGCTGATTGAAGAAGAGGCTATTATAAGGCAAATTTTGAATGGAATAAAAAATGACAAGCAATGGCAATCCTTCACAACTGCATATGATCTTATCATGGACGTGCAAACTTGAGATTTCAACATATTACTTGGAAAAATGTTCAATCAAGAGGCCAAAAATAAAATCAAGGAAGGTAACTCTTATCGAGGTAACTCAACAAGTGTTCTTGATGCAAACAAGAAAGATAAGAAGCACAAAGGAAAGAAGAAGGACGATGATGATGATGAGATTTCCCAAGCCAACTATGCAGGCAAGAACAAATGGAAAGCGAAGAAGAAAGGATCAAAGCATGAAAAGTCAAATGTACAAGATGTTCAACCTTGTGCCATTTGTAAAAAGACCAACCACACCACTCACAATTGTTGGTTCAATGGAAGGATTTAGAAAGAAGATGGTAGATGTGGATTTGGAAACAATAGAGGCAGAGGTGGACACAACTTCAATAATAGTAATAGAAGTCACAATAGAAGACACCTGAAAAACTACTCAAAAGATCAGTCACATGAAGATTCATTGATTCTAATGAGTCTGGGTTACAAATAAGGTAAAGAAGATGAACATTTGTTCTACATAGATATAGGTTGTTCAAACCATGTTGTCGACAATGTTGCTCTTCTACCTCACTTGGAAAGTCCAAAGCATAAGCATGAAGTACCAACATGGGATGATACCAAGCACAATGTGGAGAAGATTGGTAATTTCAAAGCTCGCAATGGTAGGACAAACATTTTGAGCACGGTTCTCTATGTACCTACTATCACTAAAAACTTAATAAGTGTAGGCCAAATAGTTGAAAAAGGCTTGCAAGTTAGGTTCAACCAACATGGAGCTTTTGTGGAAGACCCATGTTAAGGCTTCAGGAAGATATCCAAAGGTGAGAAGCATGATAGAATCTTTAATTTCGAAGTAGGAGAAACTATGAACATAACTCTATTTAACTTGGGTCTCAAACCCTAAGTGAGCTTGAAGTGTAGCATAAGAGACTTGCTCATGTGAATGAAAGAACCCTAAAGGATATATGCACAGATCAAAGTGTTCTAGGGCTACCAAACATATCAAAGCAACACATGATCAGTAGGTGTGATGCTGGTCAAATTGGGAAGGCATAAGGATGACCGTTCAACCACAAGGGCTACATCCAAAACAATCTCTTGGACCTTGTACACACTAATGTGTGGGGACCAAATGAAGAACCTTCATTAGTAGGCTCAAGGTATTATGTTTCAGTTTTTGATGATCAGAGTAAGTGGACAATTCAATTCTTCTCAAGAATAAAAGTGACGCATTTGAATGCTTCAAGAAATACCTAGCATATGCAGAAAATCATACAGGTAGATCATTGAAGAAACTCAGATCCGATGGAGGGGGAGAATAGTTCTCAAGAGATTTTTTATGAGTATTTTCAAGATATAGGCATCAAAAGGGAAGTGACCACCATGTACTCTCCTCAATTAAATGATATTGTAGAGAGAACAAACAAGTCCCAAGTTGGATCAACAAGGAAAATGCTTGAAGGGAAGAAGTTACCATATTGTTTATGGGCAGAAGCAATCTCAATTGATGTTTACCTTGTGAATAGAATTCCATCCAAATGTCTTCAAGGTATGGCCCCATATGAATCTTGGAATGGTAAAAAAACAAGTCTTGGTCATTGCATTGTATTTGGCTTTTTAGCCTTTGTACATGTACATTCACAAATCATAGGTAAACTAGATGAATGGGCAACCAAGGTAGTATACATTGGCTATGATTCAACTCAATTGGGATACATGTTCTATAATCAATCCACAAATCAATTTACCATAACCATGGATGGTGTATTTGAAGAACATAGGTCATGGTGTGATGAGGACAAACAAAAGGTAAACTTACCTTATGATCTTGATTCTGATTTCCATCCATTACATAGCAAGCATGATACAAAAGTCGAGGATTCATGAAGTGAATTTGATGATGATGAAGATGAGAAGGAAATAGACTATAAGCTCTGGAAGTCAAGAGAAAAGCTCAAAATGCAAGAATGTGGAGAATGCTCCAAGCATAATCCTAGAAGGTCAACAAGAGAGAGAAAGCAACCTGAAAGAATGGATATGACTCTACATTTGTAACAAAGCATTCTATTTATTTGGACAAAAAATTAGTTTTGGAGGAACCTTCAACATATAAAGAAGGTAAGGGTAACCCTAATTTAGAGAAAGCCATGAAAGAGTAGATATATGTCTTGAAGGAAATGGAAATATGGGAGATGATTCCAATGCAAACCAATGAGAAGGTAATAGGTTACATATGGGTCTATAAGTTGAAAATAAATTTAGATGGATCAATTTGCAAGTACAAAGATAGATTGGTTTCCAAAGGATGTGCTCAAAGTCAGGGCATAGACTATGAGGAGACCTTCTCACTAGTTGCCAAGATGACCACCATCATGACATTCCGTAGTGTAGCAACAACAAGAACTTGGAAGCTACTTCAACTTGATGTGAAGAATGCTTTTCACAATGGGTGAACCAGTGAAGAGGTATACATGTCACAACCTCCATGGTTTGAAAAGCCTAACTATCCTTTGAACCAAAACAAGCTCCTAGTGCTTGGAATTATAAATTAGTAACCTATCTAAAAGATCAAGCTTTCAAGTCAAGAAATGAAGACCCTTCTTTGTTCATCAAGAAGGTTCACAATGAAGTTATCTATTTGTGTGTACATGTAGATGACATAATTGTGACAAATGATGACTTGAATGCTTTACAAAGGATCAGAAGGCATATTCAAGAGGATTTCAAGATTAGTGATCTAGGAGAGCTTACATTTTTCTTAGGTATGCATGTCATACATAGATCAAGGGATGTATCTAAATCAAAGGAGATACATTTCAGATCTACTCATGAAATTCAGAATGGAGAATGCTTAATTGTAGGTACACCTTTGGAAATGAATCATAAAATTAGTGTTTATGAAGGTGAGGAGATTAAAGACATTTATGAGTTTTAAATCATGGTAGGAATCTTGATCTATGCATCTCATACAAGGGTAGACATCTCATCGAGTGAAAGAGTGCTAAGACAATCGATGAACTCTCCAAGAAGGCCACATATGAATGCAGCTAAGAGAGTACTCAACTACCTCAAGGAAACAATCAATGAAGTTATATTCTATCCATATTCATCATACTTGGATCTCAAGCTATACGAAGATGTAGATTGGGAAAGATCTAAGGATAATAGGAGAACTACATCAGGATTCTTAGAATTTCCAAGTTCAAAGCTTGTATCATGGAGTTCCAAGAAGCAACTAACAATTAGATTAGCCTCAATTGAAGCAAAGTATAGAGGTTTGGCCATAGCAAATCAAGAGGCAATATGTTAAGAGAATTGTATACAGATTTGGGTCTTGTGATTTCCAAACCTCACTTATCATAATGTAAGCTCTATGCTTCATTATAATGTAGCAAATCCATTTTTTCATGCAAAAAACCAAACACATAGAGGTTCATTATCATTTCATCAGGGAGAAGCTCATGGCAAAACGGATTGTCATTTCCTTTATTCCAACTAAAAATAAGGTAGCAGATAGGATGACAAAGGAACTTGATGGAATTAGACTTTGCATGCACTACAACATATGAGTCCCATACTGACAATAGCCAGAGCAATGGTAATACCCCGACATTGGTATGACTGTTGTAAATATTTGGAAAAACCATGCTAGCCATACCGATGGTCATCTAGGTGTCAGTAGAGCTGTTGGACGATTATTGTAGTTATATGCATTACAAAAAGGCACCTTCGGTATATGCATCGGTATATATGTTGGTGTATGCATCGGTATGCGCTGTTGGAGTTTGAGGTCTGCAGAAGCATGCGAACAACACAAGGAAGAAGAAGAAGCTTGGAGCACAATACATAATACATAATGTATTACCACTAGAAGCTTGGAGTACTTATTAGGGCAATAGGGGTATATACAAGCCAGGGGGAAAAACCTCCGAAAGAGGGAAAAAGGTGCCTTAGTGGTCCTAGTGTATTCACACACATCACTACCTAAATATATCAATAAATATCCCCTGAGTGATGCAACGAACAAGAGTGGGTACTCATGTATAAGGAAGTGTGAAGCTATGTGGAATCAATCCACAAAAGGAAGTAAGACCAAAGCTTTGCGGAAAGCTTCAAACTTATCCCTAGGCAGAGCCTTCGTGAAAAGCTCTACAATGTTCTCCTACGTGGGCACATATGCCAAGCTGATCTTTCTAGCAAATAACCTCTCCTTGACATAATGATAATGCACCTCACTGTGCTTAGTGCTAGCATGGAACATAGGGTTCCTCGCAATTGCCAATCACTACAAGAAATAGGGGGGCATAGCGATGCCGCCGAACCGAAAAAAAATGGGTAGCGTCGCGTAAGCGACGGTTGTGTTTTCAAAATTTTGGATTTTTAGGTGGGGTACGTTGCAGATTCAAGCTTGCGTCGCTTATGTGATGCTAATCTTTGCGTCGCAAATAGAGTCGCTTGCTAGCGACGGTATCTACGACGTGGGCAAACTGGAGAGCGTCGCATATGTGTCGTCCTTTCGAGAGCGTCGCGTAAGCGACACTCTAGAATGTTCAAAAAAAATTTCGATTTCTCCCGGCACATTTGTGCCGAGATCTGGACGAGAGCAAGAGAACGAGAGAGAGAGAGAGAGAGAGAGAGAGAGAGAGAGAGAGAGAGAGAGAGAGAGAGAGAGAGAGAGAGAGAGAGAGAGAGAGAGAGAGAGAGAGAGAGAGAGAGAGAGAGAGAGAGAGAGAGCGAGAGAGAGAGACCAGGTATGCACACACACACACACTTACACATACATACATATGCATGCACACACACATATACACACATAGACACACACACACACATACACATACACACACACACATACACACACAAATACACACACATATACACACATACACACATAATGTTGCATACACACACATATACATACATACACTCACACATATACATGCACACACACATATATACATACACACACATATGCATACATATTGCACATGCAAACATACACATACATAATGCATACACATGCACACGCATATACACATACACATACACATACACACACATACACACATATACACATGCATACCTACACATACACACACACATACACACACACATACACACACACATACACACATACACACACATACACACATACACACACATACACACATACACACACATAAATGCATACACACACATAGAGAGACATGCACACACATACACATACATGCATACATATGCATATGCATATGCATACATACATACATACTTACATGCATACACACACATATGCATACACAATGCACATGCATACATACACATACATAATGTATATGCATACATAATGCACATGCATACATACACATACATAATGCATATGCATACATAATGCACATGCATACATAATGCACATGCATACATACACATACATAATGCATACACACACATATGCATCAAGCATACACACACATACACACACATATGCATACATACATGCATACACATACATGCATACACATACACACATAGACACATACACACACACATACATATGCACACACACATATACACACATAGACACACACACACATACATATATACACACACACACATACACACACAAATACACACTCGTATACACACATACACACATAATGTTGCATACACACACATATACATACATACACACACATATACATGCAGACACACATATATACATACACACACATATGCATACATAATGCACATGCAGACATACACATACATCATGCATACACATGCACACACATATACACATACACATACAGACACATACACACACATACACACATACACACACATACACACACATACACACACACATACACACACATACACACATACACACACATATATGCATACACACACACATAGAGAGACATGCACACACATACACATACACATACACACATAGACACATACACACACACATACATATGCATACACACACATATACACACATAGACACACACACACACATAAACATATACACACACACACATACACACACAAATACACACTCGTATACACACATACACACATAATGTTGCACATGCACACATATACATACATACACACACACATATACATGCAGACACACATATATACATACACACACATATGCATACATAATGCACATGCAGACATACACATACATCATGCATACACATGCACACACATATACACATACACATACACACACATACACACATACACACACATACACACACATACACACACATACACACACATACACACACATACACACACATACACAAACACATACACACACACATACACACACATACACACATACACACATACACACATACACACACATACACACATACACACACATACACACACACACATATATGCATACACACACACATAGAGAGACATGCACACACATACACATACATGCATACATATGCATATGCATATGCATACATACATACATACTTACATGCATACACACACATGCATACATAATGCACATGCATACATGCACATACATAATGCATATGCATACATAATGCACATGCATACATACACATACATAATGCATATGCATACATAATGCACATGCATACATACACATACATAATGCATACACACACATATGCATACATAAAGCATACACACATATACACACACATATGCATACATACATGCATACACACACACACACAGACACATACACACCCATAGACACATACACACACAAAAGCAGATCCACACTCATAGACACACACACATACACCTAGACGTGCACACACATACACACATAGACACATACACACATAATGATGCATTCACACACATACAGATGCATACACACATACAAATGCATACACACATAATGATGCATTCACACACTACACATGCATTCACACAGGGATACATGTCTTAAATATGACCTTTCTCCCTGGTATAGAGTACACATATTTAGGGAGTGTAGTTGTGCATGACAACGAGATAATGCAGTGTCTTGTTTGCAATAAATGGTTAACATATTTCCATACGTGTGTGTCTATGTGTCTATGTGTAAACCCACAACCTATCTACTGACACTCAACGAGTTTCTCATGAAAAGAGATATAAGCTTATCTATGTGTATGTGTGTGTATGTGTGTGTCTATGTGTAAACCCACAACCTATCTACTGACACTCAATGAGTTTCTCATGAAAAGAGATATAAGCTTATTTGTCTGCACATGATTTAACTCAAATAGAATTTTCTCCTGTGAATAATTCACATAATTCACTACTAATGCTCCCTTGTATATGCTTCTCCTTTGTTGATGGACCCACGTTGTAAATGTCTACTCACACTCAACGAGTTTCTCATGAAAAGAGATATAAGCTTATCTGTCTGCACATGATTTAACTCAAATAGGTTTTTTTCCTGTGAATAATTCACATAATTCGCTGCTAATGCTCCCTTGTATATGCTTCTCCTTTGTTGATGGGCCCACATTGTAAACCCACAACCTTTCTACTGACACTCAACGATTTTCTAATGAAAAGAGATATAAGCTTATCTGTCCGCACATGAATTAACTCAAATAGGTTTTTCTCCTGTGAATAATTCACATAATTCGCTGCTAATGCTCCCTTGTATATGCTTCTCCTTTGTTGATGGGCCCATGTTGTAAACCCACAACCTGTCTACTGACACTCAACGAGTTTCTCATGAAAAGAGATATAAGCTTATCTGTCCGCACATGAGTTAACTAATCAAATAGGTTTTTCTCCTGTGAATAATTGACATAATTTGCTGCTAATGCTCCCTTGTATATTCTTCTCCTTTGTTGATGGACCCACGTTGTAAACCCATAACCTGTCTACTGACACTCAACAAGTTTCTCATGAAAAGAGATATAAGCTTATCTGTCTGCACATGATTTAACTCAAATAGGTTTTTCTCCTGTGAATAATTCACATAATTTGCTGCTAATGCTCCCTTGTATATGCTTCTCCTTTGTTGATGGGCCCACGTTGTAAACCCATAACCGTTCTACTGACACTCAACGATTTTCTAATGAAAAGAGATATAAGCTTATCTGTCCGCACATGAATTGACTCAAATAGGTTTTTCTCCTGTGAATAATTCACATAATTGGTTGCTAATGCTCCCTTGTATATGCTTCTCCTTTGTTGATGGGCCCACGTTGTAAACCCACAACCTGTCTACTGACACTCAACAAGTTTCTCATGAAAAGAGATATAAGCTTATCTGTCCGCACATGAGTTAACTAATCAAATAGGTGTTTCTCCTATGAATAATTGACATAATTCACTGCTAATGCTCCCTTGTATATTCTTCTCCTTTGTTGATGGACCCACGTTGTAAACCCACAACCTGTCTACTGACACTCAACAAGTTTCTCATGAAAAGAGATATAAGCTTATCTGTCTGCACATGATTTAACTCAAATAGGTTTTTCTCCTGTGAATAATTCACATAATTCGCTGCTAATGCTCCCTTGTATATGCTTCTCCTTTGTTGATGGGCCCACGTTGTAAACCCACAACCTTTCTATTGACACTCAACGATTTTCTAATGAAAAGAGATATAAGCTTATCTGTCCGCACATGAATTAACTCAAATAGGTTTTTCTCCTGTGAATAATTCACATAATTCGCTGCTAATGCTCCCTTGTATATGCTTCTCCTTTGTTGATGGGCCCACGTTGTAAACCCACAACCTGTCTACTGACACTCAATGAGTTTCTCATGAACAGAGATATAAGCTTATCTGTCCGCACATGAATTAACTGATCAAATAGGTTTTTCTCCTGTGAATAATTGACATAATTTGCTGCTAATGCTCCCTTGTATATTCTTCTCCTTTGTTGATGGATCAACGTTGTAAACCCACAACCTGTGTCTACTGAGACTCAACGAGCCTACATGAAAAGAGATATAAGCTTATCTGTCGCACATGAATTAACTCAAATAGGATTTTCTCCTGTGAATAATTCACATAATTCGTTGCTAATGCTCCCTTGTATATCCTTTCTGTCAATGGTGCACATTGACATCTCACCCGTATGCGTGCCTACATGTAAACAAAACCTCAGTACACCTCAGATAGTGATCTAATGTAATATCAGAGATTATTAAATCTAAGCAAAGAGCCTGAGATGAAAAACGTGTCTTCTGCTTCCCATCAGTCCAGGCATATGGATTGATGTTCATCTCTCCATAGCTATCTGCCTCAGAAATACCATGCAACTTTTTATCAATGTAATTAAACAAAAATAGTGGCATCCCTGGTCCGACATTCTTTTACATAGATGATATGGTGGGACTTTGCTGGTGATGAGACTTGTAAGAGTAATTTTACAGTTTGTTGGAAAACGTTAATTACAAATTTATGTAATGAGATCATATGCTACGTGTGTATTAATTACAATAATACTTTCATAATAATATTTTTTATGAATGAAGGCATTCTGTGGATATAATATTGACACCAATGGATGAAGATATGAAAGATATTGACACCAGCATTCACGAGTTCACTGTCAAGGATGTAGTTGACAATCATGTGGATAGCAATCTGTGGAGCATGCACAAGAGCAAGGCTAAGTGGTTCAGGATCTGGGGTGTTCTGTCGGGTATGATCGCTGTTGGGAGGTGGGTTTCTGATATTTGCAGATGGAAGAACCCTATCACCACAGTTCTCGTCCATTTCTTCTTCGCTGCTGATGCTCCCATGTATATGCTTTCTGTCAATGGTGCACACTGACATCTCACCCGTATGCATGCCTACATGTAAACAAAACCTCATTACACCTCAAACAGTGATCTAATGTAATATCAGAGATTATTAAATCTAAGCAAAGAACGTGTCTTCTGCTTCCCATCAGTCCAGGTATATGGATTGATGTTCATCTCTCCATAGCCATCTGCCTCAGAAATACCATGCAACTTTTTATCAATGTAATTAAACAAAAATAGTGGCATCCCTGGTCGGACATTCTTTACATAGATGATATGAGAAGCTCGAAGGCCTGGACATGCAGAAAAGCTGATGATCAAGCTATTGTTCATGCATATGGACACATAGGCACACACATATATACACACACACACTCTCATGCATATATACACACTCATGCATATGCATGCATACATACACACATGTACATACACACACATATACATACACACATGTATATGCATACATACATACACACACATATACATACATGCATGCTATTATATTTTATGGAATAATGGAATGTTATATGGATTTTTAATGTCTTGAGGGTTTTAATGTGGTTTGCGTTTTGATTTAGTAGGTGAAGACTCATGAGGGTGTGAACGCACATGGATTTAATCAGATATTTTTGGAGATATTTAGAAAAATATTTAGAAGATATTATTTTAGTTATGTTTTATAAAAAAATAATAGATCGCTTTAGAAAGCGACATTTTTTTAAAAAGAGTAGATTATGACTTTTAAATAAAGCTGATTTGTGTAAAAATCATGCTTTTTGAAGCGCTGTCCTCATGAATCTTCTATTCAGGACGTAATGAGAAATACCTATAAATACACATACTCTGATAGACTCGTCCATCTGAGTATGTGGGAGAAGATTGTACCCAATCTAGTGTCTAGCCTCTTGTCTCTTTCTATTCTCTGAGTAATTTTGTGAGACTTCATTTGTGTACTATGCTCTGCGTACATGCAGCTATTGGATCCAAAGTTCAATAGTGGTATCAAAGCCAAGGCACATCTACGGAGGTGGTTTCTCGACGTTTGGTCATGATTTGTAGTGTCCGCTTGTTAATCCACAACTATCTCAATCGTTTGGTCTAGGTTTTGTTTTTTTTTTATCAAGTTTGTTTTTTTGGTTCACCTTAAATTTTTTCGAATTTGTTACTGTGCAATGTGCTCACTGTCACACTATACCCCTTGTGCTCATTATCACATTGTACGCCCTGTGCTCACTGTGACATTGTTCCCCCTGTGCTCACTGTGCTTACTGTGCTCAGTGTACCCATTGTATTGACTATACTCACTGTACTCCCTGTACCTGTACCCCCTATGCTCACTTTTCACTATTCAAGTTTGGTTCGGTGATCAAATTTGTTTATCAAGTTCGTTTATCAATTTGGGTTATCATTCGGTTACTCCTTCAGAGTGTCAAATTCGTTTATCAAGTTTGTTTATCAATTTGGTTATCATTCGGTTACTCCTTCAGCTTACCAAAGGCGTCGACTAAGGCATAGAACTATGGCATGACATTGGCCTCTTTGGCTTCTCTGGCACTCATGGTTCCCTTTGGTGCAGTTGGTAGCCATTGGCTACACACAAACCAATTTTAACTAATGAGTGGCAATAAGTGCTTAGTTATTTCCCTAGTTAGCTTAGTTATTTCTCTAGTTAACCTACATAGTTCCTTATTTAGCATGTAGGGGATTTGAACTTGCAACCTCATACTTCCAAGAGATAAGCCTTATCCACTAACCTATTTTCTCTTTCTGATACCCATTTCTTTTAATAAATATTTAACATAACTCTTTAACACTCTCTTTTATTTATTTATCAAAGCACTTTCATTTATTTGTTTATATATATTTCCAACACAAAATCCTTTCTTTTATATATGTCAATTGAAATATTGCTAGTATTATTTTCACATGTTTAGTAACAGGTTATGGAGACCTTATCCATATACAAAGAATTTTGGTAAGTTATTTATTTAATGTATTTTTCCTCATCGTGGTAAGTTATTTATTAAATTTATTTTTCTACATTATGGTTTTCCAAAAAGTTATTTTATTAGATCAAGTTGTTCAATTTTATAGTCACTTTTAGGTTAGATTACTTGAAAAATTTAGCTTCCAAAATACACTTTAGCCCTACATATCATCCACAATCACATTAATTTTCGGTTTTCCAATTCCATGCATGTGTTTTTGCATGGGACGTGCTTATGATGTTTAGTGATGGGACATGTGAATGGCCATCCATGTCTATTTTATTTTTATCAGCTGAGGCCAGTTGCTCGTCAACTGGGAGGCATGTTATATTTTATGGAATAATGGAATATTATATGGATTTTAATGTCTTGAGGGTTTTAATGTGATTTGTGTTTTGATTTAGCAGGCGAAGACTCATGAAGGTGTGAACGTGCATGTACTTATTCAAATATGTTTGGAGATATTTAGAAAATAGTATTTTAGTTATGTTTTGTAAAAAAATAATAGATTGCTTTAGAAAGCGATGTTTTTGTAAAAATAGTAGATTATGATTTTGTAAATAAAGCAGATTTTTGTAAAAAGCATGCTTTTCGAAGTGCTACCCTCATGTATATTCCATTCAGGAAGTAATGAGAAATACGTATAAATACACATACTCTGATAGACTCGTCCATCAGAGTATGTGG
The DNA here is from genome assembly GCA_020310875.1 of Ceratopteris richardii. NCBI lineage: Eukaryota > Viridiplantae > Streptophyta > Polypodiopsida > Polypodiales > Pteridaceae > Ceratopteris > Ceratopteris richardii. The sequence goes on from MU260977.1 coordinate 66,207, forward strand.
GAGGAGATTGTACCCAATCTGGTGTCTAGCCTCTTGTCTCTTTCTATTCTCTGAGTACTTTTGTGAGATTTTGTTTCTATACTATCCTTTGCATACGTGTGTCTGTTGGATCCGAAGGTCAACACATGCACACACATATACATACATGCACATACATACACACATATACTTACATGCATATATACACACACAAAAGAGACACATGCATACACACATGCATACACACATGCATACACACATGCATACACACATGCATACACACATGCATACACACATGCATACACATGCATATACATGCATACACATGCATACACACATGCATACACACATGTGGACCTATACACACACACACACATATACACACATATACACACATATACACACATATACACATATACATGTGTTAGGGTTAGGGTTTTAAGATCAAGGTTTTAGGGTTCTACATACATACACACATGCATACACATATACACATACACACATATGCACATATACATATATATATACACACATACATGCATATAAATGTTTCAAGGTTAGGGTTTTAGAGTTTTACATACATACACATGCATGCATTCATACATGCATGTATACATACACATGCATGCATACATACACATGCATGCATGCATACATACACATGCATGCATGCATACATACACACACATACACACATACACACACACATTCATACACATATTCATACACACATATACACATGTATACATATATACATACACACATGCACACATACATACACACATGAACACACATATACATACACACAAGCACACACATATACATCTTTTAGGGTTTCACTGGAATGCACACATACATATACAAATACACGCATATGTACATACATACACATGCCACATATATATACACACACACATATACATGTTTTAGGGTTAGGATTTTAGGAGCTTACACACATGCACACATACATATACATACACCCCCATTCACATACACACATGTTTTAGAGTTAGGTTTTTGGTGTTAGGGTTTTAGGGTTTTACATGCATACACACATGCATACACACATAATACACATATAGACATATACACACCTAGACACATACACAGATACACACATACGTGTTTTAGGGTTAGGGTTTTAGGATTAAGGTTTTAGGGTTTTCCATACATACACACATGCATACACATAATACACATATACACACATATGTACATACACATATATACACACATACATACATATACATGTTTTCGGGTTGGGTTTTAGGATTAGGGTTTTAGGGTTTTACATACAGACACAAAGTCACATACATACTCATAGACACACGTCACATGTACACACATATACTACATATACATGTTTTAGGATTAGGGTTTGAGGTATTTACACATGCATACATACATAGACATACACACATATACGTACATCCACATACACATATAGATAGACACATAAAGTCACATACATACACATACACACTCGTCACATATACATACATGCATACACACATATACATGTTTTAGGGTTAGGGTTTTATGATTAGTGTTTTAGGAGGTTTACACACATGCATACATACATATACACATACACACATATATACATAAATACACATACACATACACATAGACACACATAAAGTCACATACACACACACAAACACAAATACACCCACATATCACATATACATACACATATACATGTTTTAGGGTTATGATCTTAGGATTTTACATACATACACATATGCACACACACACACACATACACACATGCACACACACATATACACTCATGCACACACACATATATAGGATTTTAGGTTATATGTGTGTGTGTGTGTGTATATATATATATATATATATATATATATATATATATATATATATATATATATATATATATATATATATGGGTTTATGTTTAATATTAATACATATATATGAAAATTAGAAAAAAAACTAGTATATCATTAAATATACTATGTATAATCAAATTTATATGAAATTAGGGTTTTTGAATTAAAATTAATATGTTTAATTAAATATAAAAAATAGGATTTTAGTTTAATATTAATATATATAATAAAAATATATATCAAAAGTAGGAAAACAATTAGTATATACAATCAAATGTACCATGTATAATTAAATAAATAAGAAATTAGGATTTTTGAAATAAAATAAATATTTATAATTGATTTATAAAAAATATGGTTTTAGGTTTAATATTAATATATATAATCAAATATAAAAGAATTAGTATATATAATCAAATTTACTATGTATACTTAAATATATAAGAAATTAGAATTTTAAGATTAAATTACTATATATAATTAGATATATAAGGAACTAGGGTTCTATGATAAATATTAGCATACATAATTAAATATGAAAAGAGCTAATATTTTTGAATTAAAATAGATATATATAACTAAATTTATAAAAAATGGGTTTTCAAATTAATATTAATATATATAATCAAATATATTATGTATAAAAATAAAAACCTAGAGTTTTTTTATTTAAAATAAATATATATAATTAAATAAATAAGAAATAGGGTTTTAGATTTAATATTAATATATGTAATCAAATATATATAGAAGTTAGGAAAAAAATTATATATATATATATATATATATATATATATATATATATATATATATATAAAATTAAATATATTAAAAGTAGGATTTTAAGTTTAATATTAATATGTATAATAAAATATATATAAAAATTAGGGAAAAATTTAACATACATAATCAAATGTACTATGTAGAATTAAACATATAGGAAATTATGATTTTATGATTAAATAAGTATATATAATTAGATATATAAAGAACTAGGACTATATGATAAATATTAGCATACATAATTAAATATGAAAAGAGCTAAGGCTTTTTAATTAAAATAAATATATATAATCAAATATATAAAATTAAATATAAAATATAATTAGCTAGGATTTTAGGATTAAGATTAGTATCTAGTTAATGTATCACATATTAAATATCCTAACATCTCCACATGGTATCAGATGGTATCTTTGGATCTGGAGGAGAGAATGGCATGTCCTTACACTCATTTCAAATATCAATTTTTTTTTATAAATGATGAATTTGTAATGCATAAGTAGCGATGATAAGCATCGCATATGGGATAACCACGAATTATTTTTTTGGTTTTTTTCTGAGACGTCCCTTATGCAATGCATCACAAGCGATGATGCCCGCTTTTTTTTTTCAATCTGGGGTGTCACTATGCCCCCCTTATTCTTGTAGTGCTCCATGCTATATGAGTTGTCTGAATTGCTAGTTTTCGAACTTAAATTATGGTTTGCGCTTCATAATTGCTTTGACATGATATGATAATGTGATTGACACTAGGTTTAAAAGATCTTAAGCTTTGTTGATCCACTTTGGCTCTTTGTTTGACAACCTCCAACAAACATGGAGGAAGTAGAGGGTGAAGGGAACAACTAATATATTGATCACTATAACTCTGCTTTCCCTCGTAATCTCACATCTTTTTTGCCTATTCAACTTTTTTTAGAGTTTGTTAAAAACCCACTTCCAACTTTGGTTCAAGGATACATGAAGGCTCATAAGGATTTCCAATAGCTTTAAGATATCCTTGTTTTTTTTCAATTTAGAGAGATGAGGCATAATCCATTTAGTCAATGGACGATACAATGCAAACCACTATCTTTCCATGTCCAATTTTGGAGCTTTCCACCTTGCATTAAACTTAAGGGAAAACCCAATGAACTTTTTTGAGAATCTAGTTGTTGGCAGAGTTGCAAAGATTTTAAGTATTAGTTGATCTTATCCTTTTGAGGATGATCTATTTCCCTTGATATTCCCTGGTAAGTCCTTTTCTCAACAAGGGACCTATGTTCATCTATGAAAATGGTGAAGAGAAGTGGCACAAGCAAATAGCCTTGTTTGATGAAGCAGTTAAGCTTGAAGGGGTTTGAGCGTTTGCCATTGATGTTGATTTTGCCCACTATATTTCCCATAATGATGAAGATCACATAAACAAATAATTTATTGATAGGGAGGGCACATGCATGTTTTTTTTTTTTTTTGAGAGACCAGATTAAAATTTTGGGATCACTAAAGGGAGCTCTAAGAGCACATGTATGAAAGATCCTCAAACTCCGATCATCATATCGAACTTCTAATGACCCAAAATTAGGGGTACATGGACATGTGATTTCCCTTGTATTGTGCTCATAATCAAATTTTATTTAAGACATTGGAATCCAATACGTAGCTGTCCAAACGATTTTTGAAAGGGTTTCTATTTTATGCACCACTCTTTCCATCATGCACAAGATCTTGAGAGCTTGCTCAATAGAAGATTGAGTGATATGATGTGAAAATCCATTTTCTAATCCGTCCTCTCTATTCAATACTAGAAAATATTATTTGGGATTTGCAAATGCAAGTGAATCCTTGACGTTTGCAAATGGGTTGAGAAATTAGTTCAAGTGTTCAATTTTTTCGTAGGAAACATATGCAACCTAACCCACTCTTGAATTTCAAAGAATCAAATTTTTCTTTTTATTGATGCATTAAAGGAAAAAGGCTCGACTCCATGTGGACAAGGAGTAAAGCATTATTATATTCATATATTATATTTTATCATTTTTTAATAGTAATATCTAGATCCACCTATTGAAAAGATGGCTTTGATCCACATCGCATACACAATCAAATGCAGTTAGTTAATGACTTAGATTTATCGACTTAGATTTATCTTGATACATGAAGAGAAGTACATAAATATTGAACTAAACTTTAAGAGAGTTATAAAAGAGTCGATTTGTAGTTGATAAGAATAGATTTCTTATTTCATAGTGAAGGCCTTGGATACTACAACATATCCCTTCCTCTCTCACTCGTTTAACAAGAAAATTAATAAAATTATGTTGGTTATGCATATTGACAGAGATGACCAACATGTTGAATTATGCATCTTCATGCAAACATAATATTATTAAAACCCCGTTTTGAATCCTTCAATGACCAGAATGAAGAAATTAGAGGGGTGACAATCCGTTCAGGTCACCCAAAGGCTCATCGTACACGTAGGATGACACGTTCAAAAAAAGTGGCACAAATGGATACTAATCACCAAACTTTGGGTGACCGGAGCTCCATGTGCCCTAGTTTTATAAAGGATTGAAATATGTCTAGAAAGGATTAAAGGATGAACTCCTCTAACCTATCATAGGTGTTTACCTAGATTGATCTCGATGCATATGAAGTCTTGATTGGATGCTCTGCCATATTCCATCACTTCCTACAGATCCACAATGGCTACTAGAATAGACTTTACTAATCCATTGGAGCATCCAGATTGTAATCCTTTTAGCTCAAATTTCAGTAAAAAAATCTTCTAGCTCAATTGTAGCATGGTGATCGGTGCCCGAATTTGTTCATGGCACTCAATCATATATATCAAAATGACGAAGGGATTTTTCGTCTTTTGTTGTTATTATTATTCTTTTAGAGTACAATGAATTGAAAACACACACACACCCAACCTCGTAAGGTAGATACATGTCCAGCCAAGACTTGAACTCAGGAATTCCTCCTTAAGACTCGGGGCATCAAACCACTTGGTTACGTGGGCTTGGGTGATTTTCTGATTTTTAAGCAGCAAATCTCAGCCAGAACAGACCAGCCCCAGAAAAATTATAGAATTTTTTTGGTCACTCGTCCCAATCCAAGTTTAAACAAATAATACAGCCCCAGAAAAGTAATAGAACTTTTTTTTTGTCACTCACCCCGACCCAAGTTTAAGAAAATGATAGGAGACATGAGAACGAAAGAGAAATTGGAATGAATGCTATGATGTTCCACTGTATACATCTACACGGAAATTGCTTTTACAGATTTCTTCTTGCAATATGATTTCAGGTCAACTACTATCACACTAATATTGTCTTCGCTACCACGAGACAGAGCTGCCTTGGTGAGCAGAACTGCTGCAGCTTCAGCTGGTAACACTTCTGCATTGGGATTCTCCGAAATCGCACGTTTCCTACGTTGCAATCGAAGCTGCTTCCTGGCTATTTCACACGCCATTTCACTGCTTATTACGTCCCATAAGCCATCGCTAGCAAGAATCAAGAATTCATCTTCCTTTGTCCGCTCAATACAAGTAACCTCCGGGACAGCAATTACGTAGTTTTTAAGAAGACGATCACCTGTGAGAATACACACATAGACACTTGGAAACAGCGTAATCTTACATAAACAGTAGCGGTGTAACAAGAGCGCACGCATAGCATCTGGGACGAAGCACGCACACAAGCAGAAACGATCCTCATACACAATTTCGAGTCATCAACAGACCTTACGTACCAATAGGCACTTCAAGAGAACGATTCGATCAGATGTCAAAAAATCGTATGCACGTATGCATCTACTCGTTCACCTCGAATGATGTGACAGTGTAACAGACAACTTGCAACGATCATCAGACCTAATGAGGTCTTGTCATGGCGATGAGCCCAAGAAACACATCATCACTGCAACCATCATTAAGGCTTACCGATTGCTCTGGACATGGCAAGCAGGCCACCAACTCTAACTCCGTCCCAATACACGACTCGCCCGCCTGCTGCAATGATCCGGTTCAGCTCATCTTCTCTGTCGGGCTACACGACGGAAAAACATCAATGCGCAGCTAGCGAGACACTAATGAGTCCTCGAAGGTTAGCATTACCTTGTGATCCTTTGAAAGTGGGACGACAAATCCACTGCGTGATAGGATCGCCCTCGAATCGCCACAATTGGCCACGATAAGCTGGCAAGGACCTATAATTGCTACCGTCGCGGTTGTGCCGACACCCTCAGGCGCAATAGAACTTGCACAGCAAGTAGAATGATCCTCAGTTGAAGTGCAGCAGACTCCGGCAGGACATACACCGCCCACTTCCTCGTCGATCCTCAGAAAACAAGCCTCCATGATCCTCCTCCACCGCGCCGACCAGTCATTAGAATGTTCTTTCGCCGGTCTCTTTGACCATCGGACTTCTTTGATCAATAACTCAGTAAGGACCTTGTGAAGCCTTGCCTTGCAGAAGCGTGAAGCCTGCGAATAATGTAAATCTTTCTTAAGTGAAAAAGCAGACAACCTTAACGGAGTAAAGCTCGCATATAGCGATTCATTGCCAACATTAATGAACGGAAGCTCGTTCAACATAGCGATTCATTGCCAACGTTAATGAACGGAAGCTTGTTCAACACTACTCATTGCACAAGTAATCAATAAGCATGAATGCATCTGTGAAAAACGCGTAGTATGTCCCATTCTGTGCGTCAATCGGTTCATTCACCTGAGTGCCACCATGACCATCGTAGATCCCAAAAAAATGGAAAGAACTACAGATACATGACGCACAATCAGTGCCTCGGCAGCCTCCTATCGAATTACAAGGAAGCAAAACCAAATCTAGAATAGCGGTGCAGGTATCCTCCATTTCCCTTCTCCTACCACAAACTGACAGCATGCCATATTGTGGGCACCTCTCGGAGCCGATGCAGCAGCCTTTCCTAACAATGTCCGACTCTGACTCTTCCTTCATGTTCAATCCATGTCCGGAGACTTTAGGTCGACTAGGCAGTTCCTTGTTTCTTGAAGAATCGGAACATAAGTCTGGAGGATCAACCTGAAGACCCCTTTTACAAGATCCGGATGGTCTGTTCTTAAGAAGGTCATAAGCATTCCTCGACAAAAGTCGCATTGCGCCACTCTCATTACTTTGTACATCCAAGTTGGGAGAAGAAGCTGAGCACGGAAATTCACCGACATCGCCATTTGCACTGTCAGATTTACAACGCACACCAGCTTTCCTCCGTAGAGCGATTCCCTCCTGCTGCACACTATCAATACTATTTAGACACCATCCCGTTAACTGTTTGTCACAATCAGATGGACAAGATGAGGCCCTGACTAAAGGTCGCTGATGCATTCTACTCTTAAATGAGCTGGTATGCGTCAGCTCCGCGATCATACAGCACTCATGAAAGTGAATTCCTTCTTCCGATGCCTGAGAACCAAGAACATCTCTACACGCACCCAACTTGGCGCTACGAACCGCAAGAATATCCTCATGATGTGCACCCACAGCATCGATCGACGAGCGAGAACGCTTGAGCGGTTTCTTGTACAATGACCGACTCGACATGCTCTAGGGGATGACGGCTCCCGTTACATAATGAAACTCATCATATTTCTTTTTCATGCATTATCAAATTAGTCCGACTGATATAAAGGGCTTTGAAGTTAGATCCCTCATCGTGCTGCAAGGCGGTTGCCTCGTGAGCGTATGCAGCAGAATCCCTCCACGAATGCAAACCCATGCTCCAAGGGCGAAAGATAAGCAACCGAATTAATGCTGTAGAGGCATCTCAAATTTGACACTACTGCGCAAACAAAGGAGTTTCGTATACCGAAAACGATACAAGCGGGGAATATTGTACGCTGTCAATTTAGTAGAGCTGGGGAAGTAGAGATGTTCATTGGATAGACCACATTTTGGTAAAACCTTCGAGACATCGCGCAGAACGTGTTTCTTGCAGATGATAACACGCACGAGGAGTACGCGTCTTGCTCTCTCTCTCTCTCTCACACACACATACACACAGTTAGGCGACTAGACGTTGGGAACCAGTGCGGAGCCTCCGACTGCTTCCGTTTTCCAATATGGATCTCGGAACCATTGTAGTAAGACTCCGACAGCTTCCGATTTAGCAAGGTTAAACGATTAATGCGCCGTATAGATCAGACGGCATAGACCGCAAAACCTCCTACAGACCCTTTTTAATTTTTAAAAAGACGAATGCCATGAGGAATTTGAGCATGTCAAGATGATGGTCAAGGATAGAACTTAAAAAAACGACACGCACACACAAACATTCATACATGGACGCATACATTCATGCATGCATGCACACATACATTCATGCATGCATGCACAAATACATAGGTACGTATGATGGAGAGTGTTAATCTCCAAAAGAACAAGCTATCCTTGATGTTAGAGCACCTCTATATCAAGAATAACTCAAAACCTCAACCAAGTTGGAAGACCAATGCCAAATCATCAATATTTTTGAAAAGTCTACTGCACTTAACTCATTCATTAGCTTACCAAATGTGTAAAGTTTCTAATGAAACTTTGTACAAGGTGTCGCCTAGTTGTGCACCTTGTCCAGGTTAAAACTTCCCAAAAGGTTTAGTAAATCTTGAGATTTACTCCAAACAATTCACCTATGTCTAAAACTGTACTTCTCTACAGTCGACTTTGACACCTGTAACATCTAATGCATAGTTCTCTTAAAGTAAAACCCGTTTATTCAAATGCTTTTAGCCATAGGTAGCTTACCTTCCACTTAAAGAATGAGTGCGTGCTTGCTCAAAAATTTACACTGTGGAAGGAGAAATGACCAAAACATTATCATCGAATTTGCACCTGCTGCAGTCTTCTCTTCTTCACATTTACACATGTAAATGTCCCTAGTCTCAATTCTCTCAGCCTGATCACAATTAGAATCTAAAAATTTGTATAGAGGTCACTCAACTATATACTTAGAATTGTACAAAAGCATTTCACAAAAGAATAAACACAGAAGGAGCACTAAGCAAAATATCGGGCGCAACTTTTCTTCTATTCAAGAAACCTTTACATCTCTTTGATGAGAGATATTCTCTTCACTTCTAAAGTGTCTAATGACTCTTACAGCTCGACATTCATCATCTCTCTCTCATGCCTTGAATTTCTACTTGTATATATAGACATATATGTACAAGCTCATGGCCATAACTAAAGTATAAGTGAGCTAACTAGAAGTTTAGTGTACATGTATATACAAGTCTTCATTCTCTGACCATGCACTAACTTCAAGATTCATATATTGGTCTTTGCTTCATCCTTTGACTTCAAACCTTTGTCTAAAACATCAATTGATGGTTTTCATGCACTAACAACTCCCCCTCAATCATCAATTGAGGTTTTCTCCATCTTCTTTATACCTGCCATGTCTTTGAATCTCTGTAGCTTTGGTCCATCCAAGCTTTTGGTTAACATATGTGCAATCTGATCTTTTTTTGAAGTATGTATGACTTCAATGTCCTTATCAATCACCTTCCCTCTCAAGAATTGATACTTAATCTCAATATGTTTAGTCTTGGCATGAAAAATAGGGTTAGTAGCTAGATACATTGAACTCATATTATATCCATGAATAGTGGGTGTACTCTGAATGAGGTCAGAACTCTTCATGAGAGTCTTCAACCATATGACCAGCTTCTTTGCAGCTTCAACGATACCTTTATACTCTGCTTCTGTAGATGACAAAGCAACTATGTGTTGCTTCTTAGGACACCAAGAGACTAGCTTATCTCCCACATAACATAAGTATCCATAGGTTGATCTCCTATCATCATGACTACCTGCCCAATCTGTATCACTATATATCTTGATGTTTGTATCTGATGTGAAACCATAATACAAAGCTTCCTTAAGTGTGCCCTTAATGTATCTTAGCACCCTTTGTCCTGCAACCCAATATTCTTTCCTAGGACAATGCATGAATTGGGACAACACTCCAACTGCATATGAGAAATTAGCCCTAGTTAATGCAGCATAGATTAGACTACCAACCAGAATTTGATATAGCTTCATGTCCTTGAATTATTCTCCTCCATATATGCTCAATTTGTGATTCACCTCCATTGGAGTAGGTGCTACCCTGCAATCTTCCATTTTAAACTTAATTAACAAGTTCTTTAAATACCTTTCTTGAGTCACATATACTCCATGTTGAGTAATGAGACCTCCATGCCCAAGAAATATGACAAGTTTCCCAAGTCACTAATCTTGAACTCTTTCTCTATTTGCTTCTTGAGACTTTGTATGCCCTTCTCATCTGTACCTGTAAGAATTATGTCATCAACATATATGCACATGTAAATGAACCCATCATCACTTGCTTTAACAAGCAGGCTACTATCTGCTTTAGACACTTGGAAACCAAGTTCTTTCAAGAACTTCACAAGTCTATAATTCCATGCCCTTGGGGCCTGCTTCAAACCATACAAAGCTCTCTTGAGCTTACATACATACTCTGGATACCTTTTATTTTTGAAACCCTCTGGTTGCTCCATGAAAACATCATCTAAAATGTACCCATTTAGAAAAGCATTCTTCACATCTAATTGACATAGCTTCCAACCTTTACATGCAGCAATAGCTATGAGAGTCCTTATAGTTGTCATCTTTGCCACAGGACTATAAGTCTCATCATAATCAATACCATATGTCTGAGCATACCCTTTCAGAACAAGTCTAGCTTTATATCTAGACACACTTCCATCTGCATACCTTTTTGTTTTGTAGACCCATTTGCATCTAATGATCTTCTGACTATTTGGTTTTGGAACCAAATGCCATGTCTCATTTTCCATTAAAGCATCATACTCTTCTTGCATAGCTTTCTCCCAATTTTCCTTTCCTTTTGCCTCTTCATATGTAGAAGGATCTTCATCTGCTTTCACCATGTAAGCATAATCTTTAGTAGTAAAAAAAAAAGTGTCTTAGCTATACCTTTTAGGTTGCCATTTATGCCTTGATGAACTTCTGAGTTCTCCACTCTTTGAAGTTTTTGGTTCATCATATTCTAGATCAAACCTTGGAATTTCTTCAACTTCAACTTGTGCTTCATTGTTCTCTTCTTCATCAAATATTTGAACCTTTGATTTACCTTTCTTCTGATTCAATATATCTTCATCACCTGCATGAATGTTAATTGTACCTGCATACCAAGTACCTTGCTCATCAAATGTAACATCCTTTGACACAAGGAATTGCTTTGTGGATGGACTCCACAACCTATAACCCATCTATTTATCATCATATCCAATGAACACATACTTTTCAGCTTTAGGTTCCAATTTATGCCTCAACTGTGATGGCACATATGCATAAGCCAAACATCCAAATACTTTGCAATGATCTAAGGTAGGTCTCTTACCCCACCATGCCTCATAAGGTGTCATACCCTGCAAAGCTTTACATGGTAACCTATTAACCAAGTATGTGGCTGTATTTATAGCCTCAACCCACAAATAATTGGGAAAATTATTTTCTTTCATCATTGACCTTGCAAACTCAACAAGAGTTCTATTTCTCCTTTCTGCTACACCATTTTGTTGAGGAGAGTACCTGCAAGTAACTTCCCTTTTTATACGTGCATTCCATAAGTAATCACTGAACTCATTAGAGAAATACTATCCCCCTCCATCTGAACTTAGTCTCTTCAATTTTTTCCCTGTGATTCTCTCTGCATATACATGATAATGTTTAAATGTATTGAATACCTCTGATTTATCTTTGATCACATATATGGTGATCCACCTGGTAGCATCATCAACATAAATCACATAATATCTTGAACCATTAATGCTAAAGTCCTTTGATGGTGCCCACACATCTGTGTGAACCAATTCAAGCTTCTCTGAATACATGAAATCATGCTTAGTATATGATTGCTTATGAGCCTTACCTAATTGATGTGCCTCACATCTGTATGCCATATGAGAACCTGAACCATTGTTAACCATATCCTTAATACCTCTTTCATCGAAATGTCCAAGCCTTTTATGCCAAAGATCAAACTTAGAGATATTATGTCCTCCATAAGTGAACAAGGCATGACCAACACTGCCTTGAATCTTCAATGTGAAGAGCTTTCCTTCTTTCTTTCCTGAAACAATTTGTTTTTACCCATTGCTAGGGTCTTCCACAAAAACTCCATCATTAGTGAATCTTACTTCATAACCTTTCTCAACAATTTGCCCTATACTTATCAGATTCTTTGGAATTGTAGGAACATACAAAAACTTACTCAGAAGAGTGCTCCCATCCTTAGCCTTTATTGATCCAATTGACTTCACATTGTGCTTTTTATTATCACCTGTTTGAACCACATGATTATTTACTTTATTCTCCAAATCAGTCATCAAAGCTATGTTACCACTCAAGTGATTGCTACACCCTGACTCAATGTAGAAGACTCTTTGATCTTCACTTTGCCTTTCACAAGTTGCATTCATGATTAAAGTTGAATCTTCCTTCTGATCTGAAGCATAGTTGTAGTAGGTATTATTGTAGGATTGACTTTGGAAGCCTCTACCTACATTTCTTCCAAAGAAACCTCTACTACCTCTACTTCTAAAATTACCTCTTTGATTTCTATTACCTCTTCCTCTTGAGTTAAAGTTCTGATTATATCCTCCATTATTTTGATTATTATGCCAACAATCATGAGCTAAATGATTAGTCTTAACACAAATCCAACAAGCTTTGGCACCATCTTTATTGCTTTTGCCCTACCTCTTCCTTTGCCACCACCTCTTCCTCTTAGGAAGTTAGCTTGGCTAGTTGTACCTTCATCTTCATTCAATTGTTGCTTGCCTTTGTTAATCTTCTTCTTGTCCTTTGAATACATTGCTTGACCTGCACTTTTATCAACATCACCTTTGACATCCTGCTCAAAGGTTAGCATATGTCCTAGCAACTGATTCAAATCAGGAGGAAAATGATCTAGTGACAATTTAGTGGATAAAATGAATGGCTTCCATTTCTCATCTCCTCTCAAACCTGTGAGGATTTGCCAAGCTTCTTCCTGAATGTGGTAAATTCTGCCCAAAAAGATGCCTTTCTTGACTTTGTAGTGTTTTGGAAATGCTCTTCCAAAGCATTCCAAATCTCACTTGCACTTTCAAGTCCTCTAATGTGAGGTAGCAAATAATCATTGACTCCCATGTAGATAATGCTCCTTGCTTGAGCATCCTTCTTCATCCATGTCTTAAAATCTGAGAGTTCATCCCTAGTTGGAACATTAGGATCTCTGAATAGCAAGATCTGACGAGAAATTTTGAAGACGATGAAAATATTTTTGTCCTTGAAAATAGAGCTATATATATTGTAGGAAACCCCCGAGCCTCATGTTCTAAAACTTGAAGAACATGCATTCATTCAAGAGCATTTCCTGTGGCTATGCTATTGCATACCTCGAAATGCTTTGTTCTAGCATGAAAAATAGGGCTCCACACTAATTGTATGTTGCTATTATTATCACAATAGATGTTGATAGGCTTTGCACTTCCACACCTAAATCTGCAAGTAACATCTCTAACTAGGATGCTTCACATGCTGCCATTGTAGCACCTCTATACTCAGCAAATCTACACCAACTTCATAAAACAATGCATAATCAAAAGTAGCACTCAAATAGCATAGATTGCACCTCACAACATCTAAATGCAGCTTCTTGGGAACCTGCATAGATTGACTTTCAAGTCCAATAGTGTAGCTTAGATCAAGCCTTGTAATTGTGAGATATATCAAACTTCCCACAATTTTCCTATACATAGTAGCATTTTCCAATGCTTGACCTGATGTAGTATCGAACTTAAAATTCTAATCTAATGGCATAGAAATTGGCTTACAATCAGCCATACCATACTTTTGCAACATACTCAAGGCATATTGCCTTTGTGGCATCCATATACTTGTTTCTATATGTATAAACTCAATTCACAAGAAATAGCGCAGCACACCAAGATCTTTCATATCAAATTCTTGCATAAGGAGTTGCTTTACCTCTTTAATGCTTTCTTTATTATCACCACTTATGATCGAGTCATCAACATAAATAGCCACAATGATGATGCCATCATCACCCTTCCTTGCATATAATGAATGATCTACATCACACATAGAAAATCCAATGGTGGTTAAGTAGTCAACAATCCTTGCATGCCAAGCATGAGGGGCTTGGTTAAGTCCATATCACGTCTCTCGAGGTTGCTCGTCGTCTCTAATCATGGAAGCAATGAACAAGGAGATGAATGCCTATGCACCTAGCCGTGTGGTATGTTATATTTTCTACCTTTCTCTAATTACCCATAAAGGGTAATGCTCAAGCTCTCTCATATGGGTACCACTTGGCACTCCTGTATTCTCTGGAAGTTGGAGCTGATAAGCCATCTTTCCTATTCTCTTAAGTATTTGGAAAGGTCTATAATACCGAGGAGATAGTTTTGGAGCTCCATCTTCATGGTTTCAGATCTAGATGGAACTCTAAGATAGACTTGCTCTCCTACCTCAAAGTTGATATCTCTCATTTGAGGGTCAGCATAGGCTCTAGCTCTATCGTGAGTTCTCCTAATAATGTCCTTAGCAAGCCTATAAATATCGTTCATCTCTTCCAAGAAGTCCTTTGCAGCTTGAACTTTCTCATTATGCAATCCTACTGCATAAGGAGCTCTTGGCTGAAACCCATACATAAGCATAAATGGACAATGCCCAATGGAAGAGTGCTTTACACTGTTATATGCAAACTCTACTATAGGTAAGTACTCTTCCCAATTAGTTTGCCTTTCATTCACATATGCTTGAAGCATATCTCTACAATTTGGTTAAGCCTCTCTGTTTGCCCATCCGACTGTGGATGATCAGCCGTACTCATGCTAAGCTTCGTATCCAACCTTTTGAAGACTGGTCTTCAAAAGTGGCTAGTAAACTTCCTATCCCGATCAGAAACTATGTCTAAAGGAAGACCATATAACCGGTATAGGTTCTCCACAAAAATTCTAGCCAACTCAGGTGTCTTCATTGTAGTGTGTGTTGGAATAAACCTAGCCAATTTGGTTAACCTATCTACAATTACTCAGACCAAGTCGTGCCCTCTTTGTGTCTTAGGTAATCCGACTATAAAGTCCATGGAGATACTCTCCCACTTCCCATTTGGAATATCCAATGGGTGGACGAGTCCTCCAATCCTCAACCTTTCAGCTTTATTGACCTTGCATTTAGTGCACTTAAGCAGATACTCTAGGATGTCCTTATGAATTCCATGCTAGTAAAACTGCCTCTTAACAAGATCATAAGTCTTGTTAACTCTTAGGTGTCCTGCACTAGGTGTGTCATGACACTCATACAAAATGTGCCGTCTCATCTCAGAATCTCTAGGGACACACACCTTACCTTTATATAACAGATATCCATTATGGATACTGTAATTATTCCTTTTGAATCCTTCTTGAGTAGCTGTTGATACTCCATCATCATTGGAAACCCATGTATCATGATCCCCATTCTCTATGGCTTCCCAAATCTCGGAATATGCAGGATCAAGCCTACATTTTCCTCTAATATACTCAAGTAGCTCACTAGTGAGCTGAGTAAAACTCAGACCATTGAGCATAGTGTCACATGACAGTGATA
>MU260977.1:90000-92500 GCA_020310875.1 Ceratopteris richardii
GAGGTGCGAAAACTTTAGGCAACACATTCTACAAAGTTTCATCAGATTCTTTACACAATTGATTAGTTAATGAGTGAGTAATGTGCAGCAGACTTTTCTGTGAAGTGATTTTCTTCACAGTTAGCTAAAGTCTTGAGAGTTTGGTACTTGTCTTCCAAAATTGGTTGGAGTTTAAAGTTATTCTTGATATAGAGGTGTTTTAACATCAAGGATAGCTTTTTCTTTTGGAGATTAACACTCTCCATCAGTGGTATCAGAGCAGGATTTATCAGATTGAGGAAAAGAAAGACCCCGACTGCTGCAGATATACAAATTTCAAACCTTGAAGATTCAAAAGGATAAAGTGTGAAAGAAAAACTGAAGGGAGACACATAAAGGCAATCAAAAGGATCAGAAGGAGCAAAGTTCAAAGCTAAGGTACATTCATTCCTTATAAGGATTAAAGATTTGATAGTAGAGGTGAAGAAAGGATGGGAGATAGTCTCCAAATTGAGAAGTTGGATAGAGAGAACTATCCAGCTTGGTCTATGAGAATGGAAGCTCATCTCATGAGCAAAGATCTGATGGGATACATCACAAGAGAGGAAGAAAAGCCAGAGTTCAGAGATCCTTGTGTTCCAACTAGGGAGGAACTTGTAGATATAGAGATTTGGATGAAGAAGGATGCTCAAGCAAGAAGCATAATCTACATGGCAGTGAATGATTATTTGCTTCCTCATATCAGAGGACTTGAAAGTGCAAGTGACATATGGAATGCTTTGGAAGAGCATTTTCAAAATACAACCAAATCAAGGAAAGCTTCATTATGGTTTGAATTTACTACATTCAAGAAGAAGGCTTCACAATCAATATCTGATTATGTGACAAAGATGAAAGACATTGCTGATTCTTTTGGTGAAGTTGATGAAGATATTGAAGAAGATAAGTTGGTAAGACAAATTCTCACAGGGCTAAGAGGAGATGAGAAGTGGAAGCGTTTTATTTTGTCTACAGAACTTTCATTAGATCATTTCACTCCTGATTTGAATCAATTGTTAGGACATATGCTAACTTTTGAGAATGATATCAAAGGAGATGTTGATAAGAGTGCAAGTCATGCAATGTATTCTAAAGACAAGAAGAAAGCTAGTAAAGGAAAGCAACAATCAATTGAAGATGAAGGTACATGTCAAGCAAACTTCGTGAGAGGAAGAGGCAGAAATAACAAAGATAATGTTAGAGCTTGTTGGATATGTGGTAAGACCAATCATCTACCTCATGATTGTTGGCATAATAATCAAAGTAATGGTAATTTTAATCAGAACTTTAATCAAAGAGGAAGAGGTGGCAGATATGAGAGAGGAAACTTCAGAGGTAGAGGTGGTAGGAATTCTTTTGGAAGAAGTGTAGGAAGAAACTTCCAAAATCGATCCTATAATAACACTTACTACAATTATGCATCTGATGAGAAAGAAGATTCAACTCTTATTATTAATGCAACATGTGAAGCCTCACATGAAGACATGAGAGTATTTTATATTGACTCAGGATGTAGTAATCATCTGAGTGGAAACATTGCTTTGATGAATGATCTAGATCATAAGGCAATCAATCACACAGTTCAAACAGGTGACAATACAAAGCACAAAGTGAAGTCAATTGGTTCAGTTAAAGCCAAATATGAAAGTACTCTCTTGAGTAAGGTTTTGTACGTTCCTACAATTCCAAAGAATTTGATTAGTGTAGGACAAATTGTGGAAAAAGGATATGAGGTAAGGTTCACTAATGATGGAGTTTATGTTGACGACCCTAGTCAAGGGTATAAACAAATTGTTATAGGAAAGAAGGAAGGAAGGCTCTTCACATTAAAGATACAAGGTAATATTGGACATGCTATGTTCACATATGGAGAACAAAAGGTGTCTGAATTAGATCTTTGGCATAAAAGACTTGGACAGTTTAATGAAAGAGGTATCAAAGATATGGTTAACAATGGTTCAGTACTCGGACTGCCTAATGTTGCAGGTCAACATATGACATACATATGTGAGGCATGTCAATTAGGTAAGGCTCACAAGCAATCTTATTCTAAGCATGGTTTTATGTATTCAGAAAGACTTGAATTGGTACATACAGATGTGTGGGGTCCTTCAAAGGACTTTAGTATAAATGGTTCAAGATATTATATCATATATGTTGATGATGCTACCAGGTGGATTACAATCTATGTGATCAAAGACAAGTCAGAAGTGTTTAATACATTTAAACACTATCATGCATATGCAGAAAGAATTACAGGTCAAAAATTGAAGAGGTTAAGGTCAGATGGAGGGGGAGAGTATTTCTCAAATGAATTCAGTGATTATTTGTGGAATGCAGGTATAAAGAGAGAGGTTACTTGCAGGTACTCTCCTCAACAAAATGGAGTAGCATAGAGAAGAAACAGAACTCTTGTTGAGTTTGCAAGATCAATGATGAAGGAGGAAAATTGTCCTAATTATTTGTGGACTGAGGCTGTAAA
>MU260977.1:102500-105000 GCA_020310875.1 Ceratopteris richardii
TTGATTAGTGGAAGTGAACCAAGACCTAGGTTGGATGAGAATCCAACCAATGACCAGAGAAGGGCCTTTAGGGAATGGAATGAAAGAGACAAGAGGGTTATCTTTATTCTTTCCCAACACATTAGCAATAGCATGATCGGCCATATCCAAGACCTGGATTCAAGCATGAAGGTATGGGAGACACTTGAAAGGCTTTATTCAACAAGCACCAAAGCAAGGAAGATCCAACTCAAGAATGAGCTCAACAACCTTAGGAAGAGCTCAGGGAGTAGCATAAATGACTACATACTTAAGGTCAAGGAGTTATCAGATGCATTGGGATCCATTGGAAGCCACGTAGACGATGACGATCTTGTGGCTTATACTCTCAATGGTTTGAGAGATGATGAGAAGTGGAAACCCTTTACCACTTCAGTTTATGTAAGGGATAATCTTCCCGATTTTGAGCAATTGGTTGCTCTCATGGTCACCGAAGAAATGAACATAGGTGGAAGTTCAACTAAAAGCAAAGATGCACAAGTTTTCTATGCAGGTAATCAAAGGGGCAAAGGAAGACAAGGACAAGGAAGGGGCAAAGGAAGGTTTGGAGGAAGGCAAGGCCACTCAAGAAATCAAGGACATGACCAAGGCACCTCATCACAAAGAGGGAGAGGAAGATCAAGAGGAAGAGGAGGACGACATCAACAAAACAGGAATCAAGATGGCGAAGGATGTTACATATGTGGCAAGTTTGGCCACTATGCTAGAGATTGCTACCAAGGAGGAAACCAAAGGAACTATAATCAAGGTTCTTCATACAAAGGCCAAGGTAATTATGCTTCTACAAGTTCAGAAAATGACAATCTCTTGATGATGCACATGAATGGGAATTCAAGCAAAGTAGATAACACTTGGTATATTGATAGTGGATGTAGCAACCATATGAGTTGCAATGCTTCTTGGTTTACTAATCTACATGTTCCCAAAGGTAAAGGACATGTAGAAACAGGTGATGATACAGCCCATGAGATCTCCCATGTTGGAGATGTAGCTTTGGATGACAAGGAGGAAGGAAGATGTCTCAAGGATGTCTTGCATGTACCTACCATCACAAAGAACTTGGTGTCCGTTGGGCAAATGGTTGAAAGAGGCTATCAAGTAAGGTTCAACAAAGGTGGATGCTTTGTGGAGAACCCTAAGCAAGGTTACAAGGTCATAGCAAGAGGAAAGAAGCAAGGGAGACTCTTCACTTTGGAGGTAAATTCTCATTCTACTCAACATGTCTACTTCACATATGGAAACAAGAGGATTTCGGAGTTGGACTTGTGGCACAAGAGGATAGGTCACATCAACATACAAAGAATGAAGGAAATGCAATTCAAGAGGCTGGTTGAAGGTCTTCCCAACTTCCAAGGACAAGGTATGAAGCATTTATGTGAATCTTGTCAACTAGGGAAGCAAGCGAGACTTCCATTCAAGAAGAGTGGCTACATAAGCCAACATCCATTGGAGTTGATACATACAGATGTGTGGGGGCCAACCAAAGAGCAATCCATTGGAGGTAACAAGTACTTTGTCACTTTTATAGATGATTGCACAAGGATGGTTTGGGTTTATTTCATCAAAAACAAATCAGATGTGTTTACATGTTTCAAAGCATTCAAGGCAATGGTAGAGAAGGAAACAGGTACATATATCAAGAAGCTAAGGTCCGATGGAGGGGGAGAATATTTCTCAAATGAGTTTTCTGATTTTTTAATGGATCAAGGCATCAAGAGGCAAGTAACATGCAGGTACACACCCCAACAAAATGGAGTAGCAGAGAGAAAGAATAGATACATTGCCGAGATCGCTAGAGCAATGCTTAATGAGATGAATGTACCTAACATGTTTTGGAGTGATGCAGCAAATACCGCCGTGTATCTAATGAATAGGGCTCCTACCTCAGGGATCCATGACTTGACACCATATCAAGCCTATTATGGTAAGAAACCTGATCTTTCCCACTTGAAGATATTTGGATGTACTTGTTATGTACATGTGCCAAGTGAATTGAGGCACAAGCTACAACCAAAGGCAGAAAAGTGTGTGTTTCTAGGATATTCAAATGATCATAAAGGTTACAGGTGCTTCAACCCAAATACAAAGGACTTGAGGATATCAAGGGATGTAGCATTTGATGAGCTACTCCCTTGGTATAAGAAGTATGATTGTATGTAGGACTATGAAGAAGAAAAGCATGGACATGATGAAGAACAAATCGACCTAGAGCTAAGCGGCCCAAGGTGTTCCATCAATGAAGATAGTTCAAGCATGAACTCACCATGGAGGGGGAGATCTTCATCAAGCTATGAAGCACAATCAATCAACAAAGGCAAAGCAACATTGGTGGAGTTGGATGAAGAAGGTAATGAAGTTGAAGATGATGAAGGACACATGATGGAGAAAGAAGCCACGTCAAAGAAAGAGATCAAGTTCCCAAGGCAAAGGAGGTTTATTCCTCCAAAAGGTGAAGAAAGGA
>MU260977.1:120000-138279 GCA_020310875.1 Ceratopteris richardii
TCCAGGCAGAACAGGTCCATTATGCGTGTTGCAGATCAAGCTTTCTTGGCTAGTCAGAAGGGCAAAGGAAAATGGAGCTCTTCTACTAGTAAGCAGAAATCTGCAAATGTTGCACAATCAAAGAACCAGGATAAAGATGAGAAGAAATCAGAAAAGCAGAAATTGTTCTGCAAGTACTGTAAAGGAAATGATCATATTATAAAGAACTGTCCAAAACTGGCTGCTAAAGAGGCAAAGAAGAAAGAGGTTGGAATGGTTGTTGCAGAGGCCTCTACACCAAAAACAGAGTCTGCAAATCTTGTGCAGGAAGAAGAATGGGCGTTTACTACTGTCTGTAGTTTTGACCCATCTTCTCATGATCAGTGCATGTCTGCAGTAGACTCAGATGTTTGGTACTTTGACAGTGGGGCAACCAACATATTACCTCGCAGCGCAGTTTCTTCTCTTCACTCGAGCCTGCCCCTACAGGGAATACTGTCACATGCGCCAATAACTCCTCTTATCCTGTTATGGGAGTTGGCAAGATCATTCTGACTACTGCTGATGGTAGTTCTTTCACTTTGTCAGATGCTTTATTTGTGCCAGGGATCAAAAAGAACCTGTTATCAGTCTCTGCATTAGCCAAGATTGGCTTGGTTGTGAAATAAGTTGATGATAGGTGTACAGTCCATGATCTCTCAAATGGCGATGTGATTATTGCTTCTGGCATTTTATGTCGTGGGCTGTATAAGCTCATAGACTATGAAAAATCTGTGAATGATTCGGCATGTGCAGTTCATGATTCTCAGGCTATGTCAGATGCAAAGCTTTGGCATGCACGCTTTGGTCATCTGAATTTTGCTAGTTTGTTACGCCTGCAAAAATCTGAAATGGTGTCCTCTTTGCCCAAACTTGAGGCACCTGGAAAACATGTTTGTGAAGGCTGTATTTTGGGCAAAATGCAGCGTTCTTCCTTTCCAAAAGATGGTTCAGTTCGGGCTATGCAGAAATTGCAGCTTATACATAGTGATGTCTGTGGTCCTATGCAGACACCCTCTTTTGGAAATTACCTTTACTTCGTGACTTTCATTGATGATTTTTCCAGGCATGCATGGGTATATCCACTCAAAGCAAAGTCCGAAGTGTTCATGTGCTTCAAACAGTTTTTGGTTTTGGCTGAAAATCTGTCAGCATGTAAAATGGGCACCCTCCGTTCTGATCGAGGGGGGGAATATATGTCTTCAGATTTTAATGCATTTCTGGCTGAACGTGGGATAAAACACCAGTGTACAGTGCCGTATACACCTCAACAGAATGGAGTTGCTGAACGAAAGAACAGGTCACTCATGGAGATGGCGAGGTGCATGGTCAAAAGTCAGGCTTTACCACATAGTTTCTGGCTTGAGGCTATCATGTGTGCAGCATATGGACTGAACAGGTGTCCCACGAAAGCGTTGCAGTCTATCACTCCATATGAGGCTTGGCATGACCGCAAGCCATCTGTTGCTCATCTGCGTGTTTTTGGTTGTTTGGCATATGCATTAGTGCCTGAACAACATCGCAGAAAATTGGATGATAAGGCAGTAAAATGTATTTTTGTTGGGTACAGTTCTGAAAGTAAAGGCTATCGTCTGTATCATCCACAGACTAAACGCATTCTGGTTAGCCGTGATGTTGTCTTTGTGGAAGATGCTATTCAGCCATTGCTTTCATGTACCAAGGAGACATCTGTTAGCTCCAAAGACATGTATGATACTTTGATGCCTCTTTTTACAGGTGGACAGGCTAGCGCTGGTCCTAATGAGGCAACTTCTCAACCTTTGCAGGTTTCATATGATGATGCAGATCATTCCATTTCTGATGCAGATTTACATGATGCACTTGTTGATGAGAGAGCTGATATTGAACAGGCAAAAACTATGCCAAAATGGCTGGTGCAAACTTTGCGTGACAGCAAATTAGATGCACCTTTGTCATATCGTACTCGTTCAGGCTCTCATAGTACCTCCTTTGCATCAGATTGCTATGCTATGGCTGCATCTAGTCTCTGTGATGAGAATGAGCCTGTTTCTTTTGATGAAGCACAAAATTCAGAAAATTGGATGGCTGCTATGCAATCTGAATATGATGCTATAATGAAGAATGGTACATGGTCTTTATGTGACTTGCCTCCTGGCAAGAAGGCCATTGGCACTAAGTGGGTATACAAGCTGAAGCGTAAACATGATGGTACAGTTGACAGGTATAAGGCTAGGCTTGTTGCAAAGGGTTATGCGCAGGAAAGAGGCATTGATTTTGATGAGACCTTTGCACCTACATGCCGTATGACTACTGTTCGGAGCATTTGTGCACTTGCAGCCCATCATGGTTGGAATGTACATTAGTTGGACATTAAAACAGCATTTCTGAATGGTGACTTGCATGAAGAAGTGTATGTTTTTCAGCCCCGTGGCTTTGTGCAGAAAGGGCATGAAAACCAGGTGTGCAGGTTAAAGAAGGCGTTATATGGTTTAAAGCAAGCACCACGTGCTTGGTATGAGAAAATACATGCCTATCTGATTGCACATGGTTTTGAGAACAGTCCAACTGAAAGCACCTTATATGTTAAGCGTGCTAATGATGTGCTTTTGATCATTGTTGTCTATGTAGACGACATGCTGCTCACTGGTCCTCTTGAGAAGCATATTGCTGATTTCAAGGCTGATTTGCATGCCTCATTTGAGATGTCTGATTTGGGGCATTTGCATCACTATTTGGGCATTCAGTTTATGCAAGTTGATGGTGGAATGGCTTTGTGTCAAACGAAATATATTGACACATTATTGCAGCGTTTTGGCCTTGAAGACTGTAAGCCTATTGCCACTCCTATGGAGACAGGTTTACGATTGAGTCTTCATGATGCTGGAGATGCATTTGATGCTGTTCTCTATCAGTAGGCTGTTGGATGCTTGATTTACTTATGCATTACTCGGCCAGATATTCAGTTTGTTGTCTCACAGATGAGCAGGTTTATGCATTGCCCAGGTGTCACGCATTGGAAAGCGGTTAAGCGCATCTTTCGCTACTTGAGTGGTACTCGGCTACTTGGGTTGTTTTATCCCAAGGGGGGATCACTACCGCCAGATTTGCATGCTTTTTCTGACTCAGATTGGGCTGGTTGCTATGACACTCGTGTGTCCACCAGTGGTTTTTGCTTCATGCTTAGTAGCTCATGTATATCTTGGTTGAGCAAGAAGCAGCCTACTGTGGCCACTTCTAGTTGTGAGGCTGAGTATAGGGCAGCTTTCACAGCGACTGTTGAGTGTGTGTGGCTCAGACGCCTTATGGCTGATTTGGGTGTTGGCCAGTCTTCTGCCACCACCATCTTCACTGACAGTCAGAGCGCATTGGCAGTTGCGAGGAACCCTGTGTTCCATGCTCGCACTAAGCACATTGAGGTGCATTATCACTATGTCAGGGAGAGGTTCTCTGCTGGGGAGATCAGCTTGGCATATGTGCCCACGCAGGAGAACATTGCAGACCTTTTCACGAAGGCTCTGCCTAGGGAGAAGTTTGAAGCTTTCCGCAAAGCTTTGGGCTTACTTCCTTTTGTGGAGTGATTTCCACATAGCTCGACACTTCCTTATACATGAGTGCCAGCTCCTTGTTCACCGCATCACTCCCAGGGGGGATTTGTTGATATATTTAGGTAGTGATGTGTGTGAACACTCTAGGACCGCCGGGGCACTTTTTTCCCTCTTTAGGAGGTTTTTTTCCCCCGGCTTGTATATACGCCTATTGCCCTAATGGGCTACTTATCTTTGTACATTCTCTAGTAATACATTCAGTCTTGTGTGTTGTGCTCCAAGCTTCTTCTTCTTCCTTGTGCTGTTCGCGTGCTTCCGCAGACGTCTAACTCCAACACTATCTAGGATGTGTAATTTATTTATCTAGTTCCAATCAGCTAACCCTAGACTTTTGCAAAAAGAATCAAATACCATATCTGAGTCAATTCCAAAAGATTTGGAAAGCAGAAAAAATTAACTAAAACTTTGTATAACTAATTCAAAGTTCTAAGATGTAAACTTTCTATGAGTCAAATACTTGATGACCCAAGAATTTAACTCAAGACTTTAACTTCTTAAGAATCTGGTTCAACAAGGTATTGAAGCATTTTTCCTAAGGGTAGCATTCTCTACTAGGGGTCTCTTCTCGCACACAAGACAATTCTTAATCCTCTCATGTATTTCTCTATCCATACTAGGCCAATACACACCTAAACATTTCAAATTTTGCAATGTTCATTGTTTAGAATAGTGATTTCCTAGCAATCCTTCATGGGCTTGTTGCAACCAATTGTTATGTTCATCCTCCTTGACACAACAAGCTAGTACACCCTCTATATCTTGTTTGTACATACTTCATGGAAATATTTGGTATTTTTGTGATTTTACAATTTCCTCTTTGTTTGTTTTCACATTCTTATTTGCAGGTCTGAAGGTTAGGACAAGTATCAACTTATTTGCCCATTTACGAACAACTTCTAAATTGAATAGATAAGCATCAGGTAGTTCATAAGGCACTCGTTGTGGTGACTCTCCTAAAGTGATGCAAGAAAGGTGATTTTCCCTGAGGTGGTTCCTATGTTTCCTAACAACTACTTCAAAGTTGTATTCCATTAGTAAGAGGAACCATCTTACTAAGCATCCTGTATTGCAAGGTTTATTGAACAGATATAATAAAGCTTGATGATCAGTGAGAAACTTGAACTTGTTGGCCAATAGATAGTGTCTAAACTTCTTCACAACATATACCATGCCTAAACCTTCTCTTTCAATTGCTGTATAATTTTGTTCAGCTGTGTTTAACTGTCTGGTAGCATATGCTATAGGAAAATCTTGATTTCCTTCACCTATGGATTGTGCTAGCACACATCCTATTGCATAATGTGATGCATCTACATTGACATGGAATGGTTTATTCCAATCAAGAGTGGTCAATATTGGTGCTATGCACAAACTACTCTTCATCTCATTGAAGGAATTTTCACATTCATCATTCCACTCGAAATTTATGAACAAAGCGTAAAGAGATTTAGCTATGATTGCATACATGTGGATAAACATGTGGTAATATCCACAATGGACCATAAAGGTTTGTACCTCTTTAACATTCCTTGGACTCTACAACTCTATTATGGCTCTTACTTTGTCCTCATCTATTGATACTCCATTCTTAGAAACAATATGACCTAAGATCTTACCTTGACATACCATGAACACACACTTTTCTAGGTTAAGAAAAACGCATTATTCTCTACACTTGAAGATCTATCTGAGCTCAGGGATGTGGTGTCTTCTTTCTTACGAATGAGCGCATAAATCATCCACATATACTTCTAAGCTCTTTCACAAGAACTCTTTGAAGACATGACACATGAGCCTTTGGAATGTTGCAGGTGCATTGGTGAGCCCAAATGGCATCACACAAAATGCAAAGATTCCCCACTTTGTGGCAAAGGCCATCTTGTCTTGATCTTCTTGGCCAATGGCTACTTGGTTGTAACCTAAAAATCCATCAAGGAAGCTATAAACTTCATTGTCTGCAACACGCTCCAGTAAATGTTTGGTGATTGGAAGAGGATAGCTATCTCTTATCATAGCCGCATTAAAATTTTTAAGATTAATACACAACCGCAACTTCCCGTTCTTCTTGGGCACCACTACGATGGGGACACCCATTCAATATGCTCAATCTCATAGATAAATCCATCTTTTCAATCAGTCTATCAATTTCTTCTTTTATTTTGGCTGCATAAGTGTCATTATATGTGTAGGGCTTGTTTGGTGGGCTTGGCATCATCCATCATGGGGATCGTATGAGAGCATATTTCCAGATATACTCCCTTTAGGTCTCTATAGGTCCATCCAAACACATCCCTATATTTCCTTAACAAAGCTACAAGCTCTACTTCTCCTTTTGCACTTAGTTCTTATCCTATGTACGTACATCACTCCTCATTATCTTCAATGGTTACTACATTTTTTCTCGTATTTATTTATTATCATATGCTTCTCTTTTGATGGCCTCTCTCTTAGGCATTCATACAAAAATTTTCCGGTCTTCAACTTCATATTTCTTGAAATTCTCTGGTACTTCCAACAATGATCCCTCCTCTGCTTGTTTCACTACTTTTCTTTTCTTCTTCTTTTGACTACCTTCACTTTCATTCCTTGAATTTACAGTTTTAATGCTTGTGAGAGATTCTTCTTCTTTTTGGGTAAATACTCCTACATTTTCTAGATAATGCTTCTGTGAGTCAAAGGAACTATCCATCACAATGTACTCTAGATCATCATCAGTCTCTTCTTCTTCTATGACATCATTAGAGTCACACTCTTCTAGCAAGGGCTCACATATGAATAAAGAGATATCATGACCCTCCTCATCACAACTTGAGGTGTCCACTATTCTTCATTGATAACAATGTCCATGGTGGCTAAGATTTCTGCCCAACCATGAGGTTCAAAATCCTCATTTGGAAAGATAATTGATGTGTATATTGGGTCTCTAACCTATCTGGCTCTTTGAGAGATTCCTTCTTCTCTCACTTTTAGACATCTTTCCTCTTCTTCTATGAAAGGTCACTTACAAAATGCACAGAGATTGAATCCTTCTATGCCTTGTGGATAGAATTCCAGTGTAGGGGTGGTACAACTATGAAGGTATAATCCTTCAAATTTACATTGGTTGTGACCCCTAAGTGTGGCAAGTACAAGGAGCTGGTTCCCCAATCTTGTACCACCTACAATTGTCATAGGAAGGGTCTCCACACCACATAGACGTTTCATAGATGTTATTTTTGCCAAAGTCACATATAGAAAAGGTGTGTTCAAACTCTACACAACTAGTTTATTTTTGCCAAAGTCACATATAGAAAAGGCGTGTTCAAACACTACACCACAAGTGGTTAGAGTTATCCCTTCTAGAAATCCTAGGGGTCTTTCAACATGGCTGTCATCCATTTGAAGCTTCATTCTAGTTGTTCTTAATGTGGGTTTGCCCCATTGCTTCCACAAGGAGGTGGTCGCAATCGCAACACCAACACTTGAATATAAGATAACTTTAGTTGTGTAACCTTGGTAGGTGATTGGAAGATAACTATTACATTCTTCACCTTCACTCATGTCTCCTATTTTTTCTAGAGGTATCTCTGGGACTTTTTGCTTAAAACCTACTTTTGACATATTGGAATCAAGTTCTAAAACCTGATTTGCCACATGTTTCCATAGCTCAGGTTTCACTTTGAGAAGCTCTTCTAAGGTGAGCTGACACTAAACCATAGTGTTTCTTCACGACTTTAGTGTTTCTTGGAACCGTTGAGTCTTCATTTCTTATCAGTATTGTGGGAGCTCTGATTTGAAGAGATTCCGATTCCCATGGGCCTGTGAATTGTGGCAACTCTTGTAAAGAATTAGATTCAAACTCTAATCTTTCATCTTCTTGTTGCCGTACTTGGTCTCCGTAAATAGATGGAATATCTTGGGAAAATTGATCATGAAGATTATCAATTTCAGGAATAGGAGGGGGATCACCCTTCTCCTTGACCCATTTCTCTTCTTATATTTCCCACAAGAACTCTTGAGAGTAATGTTTAATTGAAAGAGGTGTTCCATCATCCATGGAATAAAGAACATAAACTTTCATTGGTGGTGAGTTTTCTCTTTCAACAACTGGTTGAGCCTGTGGGGGTAAAGAAACCTACAACTTGTTTACCAACTGCTCTAATATTTCTAGTAAGCCCTAGAAATGCAAACCAGGTTTGATAAAATTTGTTTGATTGAACAATTGATTGGGAGCATAGCTTGAGCTAGTTCTACCATTTTCATGCAAAATTTTGTCTGTTCAATCTCTAAATCTCCTCTAGTCTAACTCTTATCTAGGTTTGCAACTATCAGCCCTTCTTGAAGTTGATCCTGGTAGGCCTTGAACATCATGTCCAAGCCTTCTAAGGTTTAGTCTGCAAGAGCAGACCATGGTTGCAGTGTACTCACAATGAGTGGTGGGTCTATGGAGTGGTTTGGTGTGGATGGGGTGGGTAGGTTTTGCGAGTGCATTTGAGATGCAATTTTGGTTAACTTGGATTTTGTTTCTCTTAGGCTTTCCTCAAGTTTTTTCATCTTGTTTGACCATTTCCTTTTCATTCTCTCACAACTATCTTTCCATGCTCATGTTTTTTTCTTATTTATGCTCTCTATCTCACCAACTTCTTGACTTTTTTCCTGACCTAAGCTTTGGCTTTGTTGTAATACTTGAGATCTAGTGATTAGTTGCATGGGAGCAGTGAAAGTCACACTTCCATCAGAGTCTACTACCAATCCAATGATGTTAATAGGAGCTATCTTTGGCACATAGTTTGTGTTTTTAGGATAGTCTCTTAAAAGGTGTTCCTTCCCACAATCCAGACAAAAACCTTGGATTTTCACTGATTGGGGTTGTGCAAGTGCCGGTATAGGGCAATCATGAATAAAGTGATCTCCTTGACATCTATAGCATGGTCCTCTAGGTGCTTGGAGTCTTACCTATCTCGGTTGGGGCATCAGATTAGGATTTGTATACATGACACTGGAGTATTATTGCTCCCAATTTGATTCCATAGGTGGTGCCTCATATTGATACGGAGAATTCTCACTTTGCTCAGTTGACTCTATGTAATAAGCTCGTGGACTATCTTCATGGGTGTAGTTAGAACTTTGAGCATAAGGATCATTTTCTAAGACCAAAGGGGTTATCAACACCCATGCATTATTAGGTTTCTTCTCTACCACTGCATACTTAATTGGAATAACATTGGTAGGAGGTGGTAGTTGGTTTCCTAGGATTGGTTGTGGCCTATATGATGCTTGTATTGTTGTTGGTATTGAGGTTGATATTGTTGTTGTGTCCTATAATACGGCTATGGTATTGGTTTTGATACCTAACTTATCGGTAAGGTTGTTGATAAGGTTGTCTAATAGCCTGCCTATTTTGCGGACAATCTTGAGCACTATGGTTTGTGTATTTTCTCTCAATAGTGCAATATGGAGCATTCAATTCTCTCATATTCTGGTTTTGCAATAGGCATACATTAGCCATATGGTTGCCTCCACAATTATAACATCGCTTCAATGGGTTGACCCTTGGTGTTTGTCTATTTTGAACTCCTAGCTTCTTGGCAACCTGCTCAGCTAGTTCATCTATTGCAATGGAGGGTATGGAAGTATGACTAATAAAACTATCCGAATCCTTATAGAGTTTGGACAACTCTAACTCCTTACCCAAGTTGTCTTCTATGTCAATACACATTCTAAATCATTGATCTAGTGTGATAGGCTCCTTGAGATATACATAAGATCTAAGTTATTGGCTTAGAAGTCCATCTAAAAATAGGGAAACTTGTTTCACTTGTGTAGGTAATTCAGGTGTGGGACATCTTTCCACATATTGTTTAAATCTACATCTGGCTAGTCAAACTATTTCTTGGGGTGTTTCCTTGAAGTTGTGGATCAAGGATGATGTGTTATGCTTGATGCCACTCTTGGAAAATTCTACGGTGAATGCTTCTAGTAGTTGGCCTATATTTTGGTGATTGCGACTGTTTAGGGGTTGAAACCAAGCTAGGTGCTACCCTTGAGGGTCAAACCAAATGCCTCAAACTGGGTGAATAAGTCCCCAACATGTTCAGCTCTCAGCACTTATTTGAACTCAGCCACATGATCATAAGGATCTCTTGACCCATCAAAGTACTTTTTCATTGTCTTGACCACTTGAGAGGGTCTAAGGGTTCTTGGGTACTCTGAAGGTCTAGGCAATGGAAAATCATGTTCCTCTCTATGATGCCTATGTGCTCTATGTCTCTATCTTTCATGTCTTTCACTTTCAAGTCCTGATCTATCTTTGCTCATAGTGTGTGCAAAGCTTACCTCAAGTATCTCTCCATCTCTTTCTCTCTAGGTTTCATGAGCCTTGGATGATCCTACACCTTGGAGGCCATGGGAAACATTAGATCTTGGTGGAGGGAAAATCAATTCGCCCCGCCAAGTGTATGCATGCATGCCATGCTTTGTTACTCTGATGTGTTATCCAGATAGATAATTTTGCCTGGTCTGAGGCATTTGGTAGAGATGATGAAAACACATAACTTTTACTTGTTTCGCTACCTGAGCACAATGCTGAATGCTGTTCCTGCAAAAAAAACCTCTCAAGCACACCAAATCAACCTCTCTCGCACTCACAAATGAAATGAGGAAATGGATATGGAAGGTGGAGGTATGGCCAAAATGGTGAAAATGATGATGCAAGAAGATGGAGGGTAGAGATGATGGAGATGAGGATGATTGTGAACAAGGTAAAGAAAATAGAAAAATTACCTACTTATCGACGATTCCAATGTCACATCTCTACGTCTTACCATCACATGCTCATCCTCAAAGCTTGATCCTCAGCAATGGTGCCAAATTTAGTGTCACTCTAGCACAATGGCAAGTACCAACGTGACGAGATCCACCTCATAATTGTCAATCCAGGAATACATGAGGAAGGTATGATGACCATGAGCAAGTGAGAGTACAAGTGTTTGAGTGAGAAGCACACAAGCATGCACACACATACACACATGTGCACACACGGCAAGACAAAGAGCGGAACAATGGAATCCTCTATTAGCAAGCTCAAAGAAAGTATACAATAATCAAGAATCAATTCACTCTCCAACTAGCTAACCCCAAAAATGAGCTTTCTAGATCTTTTCATAGTTTTTCACTAGCTTTGGCCCTATCTAGACCTAGTATCTGGCCTAGTTAAAAATTAGGCTCCAAGGCTTATTTGAGGACCCATACGGTATCTAAAAATCATGAAAATTGGTACACAGATACTTCTAGTATTCCTCAAGCTTAGGGACTCATCAGTTTGAAAAAAATGGAGTTGCAAAAATGTGAAATGATATTTACAATGGTTTTTAGTGATAAAAATAATTGTTTTATAGGGGTTTTTTTTCAAAAATTTGACATAAACTTCTTGAAGCTCCCTACAATGCGCCCTCTTCTTGTGTGTGCACAAATTTGATGTGTTCTCGCACCTTGTGCTTGACCTTGAGTGCCAATAGGAACACTCCAATCAGGATACAAAATTGTGCCATGCAATGTGGGCTTATTGTGTAGCATACAAGACCACATTGAGAGCTAGTCCTTTTAATTTGGTATACAAAAAGCATGGAATTTTGCCTATTGAATTCCTTCTATCGACTCTCAAGCTAGCTAGATATTATGAGTAGGATGGTCATGAGTTTTGGAGGACTTCTCTCATTTTGAGATAGTACGATGTATACTCAAAGATCAACTCCAATTACTATGTGATGCTCTACTACCTAGTGACTAGAAGAGTAGTGTTATACCTTTTTTACCTTGATGGTGGTTAGATCTTCTACCTAAAAGGTATTCCTAAATTTGAGGATCAATTTGAATTTGAATTCAAGAGAAAAGTTGTGGCTTTTGGCTCCCTTCAATCATGAGATTCTCTTCATTTTTCTTTTACCATTAAGTAGGACAACTTCAATCTTTTAACCTTTGAATGTCTTCAAGAAATATATTTTAACAATAAGAGAGAAGTGTTGTGAACATTGAACAAGCCTTTAGGCTTGATCTATGCACAAACAATAGATGAGTCTTGCCATAATCATTACAAAAGGACTTCTTAGGTAGGATGGGTGGAAATTGGGGAGCTTTTTTTGCAAGTGGAAAATCTCTAATTAAGTGGTTCCCATTGCACCCATAGCATAGACTTCTTGGCTGAGTAAGTCCGAATTGAGGTCTATCCATGTTTACTTGTGGTATATTTGTGTAGTACATTTGGCTATACTCAAGTTTGGTATACCTACAACTTTGATTATAGTAGTCATCATATCCACTTGACTACCATGTCAAGGAGATTCACCTTGTTAGTTTGTCAGTCCATGGAGATTTGAGGATGATATGATGATCGTGAATGAATCATGTGCATGAAGATGAAGATGAGAAGCACGCAAGATGTACACACACACACACACACACACACACACAAGGTAGATGCAAAGAAGAATAAGAACAATGGAAGGAAGTACTTCTATTATCTATAGTTTTCTACTAGCTTTGGCCGGTTTCACACATAGTGTTTCACATAGTTAAAAATTAGGTTCTAAAGCTAATCAGGCATTTAATGAGCTCCAAAAATTATGAAGTTTTATATATGGGTTCTATCTAAGCTCCTTAAGCTAGAGGACTCCTTACCTTGCACAAAATGGAGCATTTGGATACAAAATTGGGTGTTTATATTATCAATCCTACATTGTTATGTTGTTGAATTATTTAGGAGTCAATATGCATATGCATTAAAGAAGAGCAATCATACTAAAAGTTTCTTATTTTGTCAATTTCCTTTAAGCAAAGGCTTGTGACTTGTTTATTTTCCGCAACCACTTATTTACTTTAGGCATATATAGAGCATATACTTTGAATATATATATATATATATACAAAAATTAAAAAAAAAAATGTGATCAAAACTATATCCTAGCATGGAACCAAGACCATCATCACCTACTAGGAGAGATACACTCATGGAAGAGCATCCCACAGATCCCATTCAGACCATGAGTAATAGGATTATCAATCTAGAGAGTGCACTTCATGATATTTTGGAACATGTGCGTGGTTCTAAGAAAGAGGAAGATATGCATGAGCTTGACTTACCAAAGATGGAGGTAGATGCTCTTGATGAGCATCCAGTTCCAAAAGTCCCTAGGATAGCATCCTAGTCAGAGAGGCCAAATGGAAGCTTAAGGATCTTAAGCCGCCTAGATACCCATGGCTCGACTAGTACTAGGACTACTGATGTGTTAAGCACTCGCTAAGCAAGTGGAACAGTGCTTCCATTTGTGTCATATCGTGGACAACAGGCACAAAATTCAACAGGCCACATATAACCTTATGGACGTCACCCATAGGTGGTGGCACAAGATAGAACAAGATAAGAAAAAAGCCTGAGACCTGAGATTAGTTCAAGGTCTTGTTCTAGAACAATTTTGTACCACCTGATGAGAGGCCTAGAGTGCTAGATACATGGTTCTTCATCAATCAAAAGATTTAGACAATTCAAAGTACTTGGATAAGTACAAAGAGGTGCTTCTTAAAGTACCTAATACTATCCCTAAGTTTCTCTAGGTCCACAAGTTCATCTTCGGGCTTAAGGAACTATTAGACCTTTGGTGAGGAAGGAGAGATATCAATCTTTGGCTCAGGCCACAAAGATGGCTTTAGTCTATGAGGATGGCCATAGGGGCATAGGCTCCCAGGGTCAGAGGTCCTCATGGCCTAAGGTAAGTCGATCCTTCCACACACCTACTGCTGGCCCAATCAGTGCATAGCCTTCCAGAGAGGCTAAGAAAGTGCACATGATCAAGATAGTTGCAGGAGGTAAAAGAAAAGTGTCTGCTCTAGCTAAGAGGGCTTATAATAATTCTATTCTAATCCCTCAACAAAAAGAGAATGCAATGAAAGAGGGGTTATGATATGGGTGTTTAGGGCAACACTTGTTAAAGGAGTGTCCCGAGAAAAAAAAAGATAGTAGCCACCATAGTTATTAATCCCACTCAGGCAGGGATTGATGGAGATGAGGAGTTTGGAGATTCCCCATCCTTGATATCATCTCCCATAGTAGCCATGACCGTCACCAAGAAGGTCCCTACTGTGCCAGATGTTGTGCTTTCACTAGTGGCAAAGAAAGGGATATCAGTTTCTCGACATAGAACTCATTGTCATGAGGGGAGTCATGGCAGGAGATCCTATCAAGGTACTCTTTAACATCGGGTCGACACATAATGTCATTAGTTCCTGACTAGTCAAAGGGAAGGGAACTGTGACATGGGATCAATGAGTTATTGATTTTCTTATTCAGATCTAGTCCTATGAGGACAAATTGGATTTCGAGATATCAATAATAGCATGCTATCCTTAGTAAGAAGTGGCATGCAAGGAAGAGACCAATCATTGACTTTGCTTCACATGTGTACTAGTTTGAGCATGAGGGAAGCTGACTACTGATTCATGGAGAGCTAGATTTCTAAGGGACACCATTGGTAACTGGTACCAATTTTCTCAAGATTGATTGTAAGTATTTATACTTTCTTTATTTGTGTATTCTTCATCTATTATGATGGATTCATGCTATCATGGAGACTTGAGTTGGAATGCTCTAGCACTTTCATAGAAAGTAAGAGCAGAATTCCAAGATTCATTCTTGAAAGAATCACGTTCAGGTTTGCTTCCTTGCAGGAACATAGAGCATAGAATCCAATTGGTACCAAGAGCGAGTCCCACCACTTGGCCACCATGTCGAATGATTTTGGAGGAGCAGAATGATGTCTGCAAGGTCGTGGACAAGTACCTACCAAAAGGGCTTATTAGACCCGGTTATTCACCCGTTGCAGCACCAGTTCTTCTCGTGAAGAAGAAAGACAAATCTTATAGGATGTGCATCGACTATCAAGCACTCAATAAGATTACTATCTAGATGCTCTAGGTGGAGTTGTTGTATTTAGTAAAATAGATTTAAAAAGTGGCTACCATCAGATTAGGGTAAGAGATCATGATGTACATAAGATAGGTTTTAGGACCCATTTTGGGCATTATGAGTATTTGGTCATGCCATTTCGTTTGACTAATGCAACCAGCTACATTTATGATGTTAATGAATGATATTTTATGACCGTTCATTGGAAAGTGTGTTGTTGATTTTGTTGATGATTTGTTAGTGTATAGTAGGACTATGCATGAGCATGAGAATCACCTAAGATTAGTATTGAATGTTTTAAAAGAGAATCAGATGTATGTTAATCCAAAGAAAACTCAATTGTTTCTTATGAGGATAGAGTATCTAGGGCATGTGGTCTCAGTCGATGGGGTTCATATGGATCCCAAGAAGGTCTTAGTTATTCTAGCTTGGCCTACTCCTTAGGATGAGGGGCAATTATGGTCATTTCTAGAACTTTTTGGTTTTTATCAGAAATTCGTCTTCTTAATCATTGATAGCAATGACTATGATGAACTTGCCTCAAGGCAAAGTTCCATTTCCATGGAAGCAAGAGAGTTTTGATACTCTGAAATAAGATGTTTTAGAGACTCCTAAAAGTTTTGAGTTACAGATAGATGCTACTTGGCATAGCCCTAGAGGGAGTTTTGAGCCAGATGGCAGGCCAATAGCTTTTGAAAGCAATAAATTGAGTAGTGCACATGCAATTGGCCACTACATGAATAGGAGTTGTATGCAGTGGTGCATGCACTTAAAATTTGGAGACACTATCTTATGGTGCAGAAGTTAAGGTATATATAGATCCCATACACTCAAGTAATTTTGTAGCTGTTGGTGTAAATCACAAGCCTACACATTTGGCTTGGAGATATCATGAAGACTCTACATGCATGAAGAATCATAGGAACATATGCTAGTGCTTACTTACCACTTTACCTCATTGTAAAAGCAATTTGACTTAGAATCTTTTGTATCACCTACCCAAATGATTCGTGGAAAAGTTAGTTCACTTGATTGAGAGAATAGCTCCAAGTTTTTTAGAAGCTTGATTAGAAGGAGCCAAGAATTTGAAATTTGAATTCAAGATTCTTACACATTCCATATAAAAGGTGAACTTGAAAAAGTCGCTGAGAGAGACATCACTCCCGAGCTTAATTCTACTGTCATTGAGTGTGTGGAGCACTACATCATAGTCTAACACCTCTCTACAACCATTAGGCATGTTATCCATAGCCAAGGGGATTGTACACAAGTGTTAATTTATAGATACATTTACATCATTCATCTCTGTGCTCACTGATTGTCTACTCCAAAGTCTGTCAAATTGTCAAGGGCATATCTCAGTCAATACTACTCCAAATTCAGTCATTCAAAGCTTGTTGCATTCAGCTCAAAGTCATCTACATGCTGAAAAAGTTGAAGTAATTTCATTCAGCCAATTCAGAGAAATTGTCTTCGAGGTGCTCACTGGTCTATCTCTGCTACAGTCCTAAAAAGTCGGGGGTATACCAAATCTTGCTAAATTAATTTCTCTTAGCATAGTTCATTATTTTACATCATTCCCCTTGCAAATGTTAGCTTACTAAGCTAATTGAATACCCCTAGAAGGAATCTTATCAATTGCTACTGTGCTTGTCACACTGAGCAAAACATTCAGCAGGTGTCAAGACCAAAATAGAAGGTTTTCTTGAATTTGTGACTTCCAAAGTTATTTGTTTTGATTCAATCATTGCACACATCATTTCCAAGGACATAGGCCATTTCTTGGTGTCATTGGAAAGCTAAGGGAGTCTACTAATCAAGTCTGAAGCTAAAGAGGGCTGGTACAAAACAGGTTTTAGCAGTTCCTACTCAATCTCTTGGATCATCCATCCATCTTTCCCAACAGTGGTATCAGAGCAAATAAGGTAAAATGGGAGATGGTTTTCCTTCATTTATTGACAAATTGGACAGGAACAATTATCAAGCTTGGTCTCTAAGGATGAAGACCTACTTACAAGGAAGGAGTCTCTATGGATACATCTCAGGAGATGAGGAATTGCCCTCATTCAAAGCAAGAGGTTTGCCAACCAAGGAGGAGCAAGAAAAACTCAACACATGGTGTGCAAGGGATGCATTGGCAAGGTCTTATCTACTCAACTCTATATCTGAATTTCTTTTACCTCATATCAGAAATTGTAAGACTTCCCAAGAGACTTGGGAAACCTTGTCATCATATTTTTCCTCCAATACAAGGCTAGGAAAAATCAATTGTGGATTGAATTCAGAACAGTAAGGAAGCAGCCTAAGCAAGCTGTTTCAGAATTTGTGACCAAGATTAAGGATGTTGCAGATCAGTTAGCAAGCATAGGAGAAGAAATTGAAGAAGAACAGATTGTGAGGCAGGTAATTAATGGAATCAAGGCTGATGACAAGTGGGAAAGCTTCACCACTGCAATGGATCTCTACATGGACATGCACACCCCAAATCTTACAACTCTCATGGGGCAACTGTTTACACATGAAGAAAAGCTCACAAAGAATGGAGATACATCCAAAGGTAACAACTCTTCTGCCCTATACACTGATAAAAAGTCTAAGGATAAAGGTAAGAGTAAGAAGGTGGAAGATGAAGGCTCTACCTCCCCAAGCCAACTATGCAGGGAGAGGTAGATCTTCAA
This sequence comes from Ceratopteris richardii, assembly GCA_020310875.1. Classification (NCBI taxonomy): domain Eukaryota; kingdom Viridiplantae; phylum Streptophyta; class Polypodiopsida; order Polypodiales; family Pteridaceae; genus Ceratopteris; species Ceratopteris richardii. The sequence continues at coordinate 137,220 of MU260977.1, forward strand.
GAGGCAAGGGCAGAGGAGGTAAGCAAGGTAGGGGGAGACACTAAATTCATCACCATGTGACATTTGTGGTTTGTCAAACCACACCACAGATGAGTGTTACAAGAATTACAAAAATCAGAGAGGAAGAGGCTACCAAAGAGGTGGATACTCTCAGTCTAGAGGAAGGTTCAACCATCACCAACGCCACAACAACAATTATAACAACAACTACAACACAACTACAACAACAATTACAATGGCAACTGCCAAGGAGGATTCAGAAACAGAAAGGACTACAACAACTACACAGAGGAGCAGGATGACTCTCTCTTGATCATGAACATGACTTCAAAGACAGGTACAAATGATGATCACTTATTTTATATTGACTCCGGGTGTTCAAATCATGTGGCTGGTAATGGGCACTACTCTCTGATCTTGAGGAACCAAAAGGTAAACACCAAGTCCAAACAGGTGATGATACAAAGCATTCTGTAGTTAAAGTTGGAAATGTGAAAACTTGTGATGGTAATCAGAATTTGTTGAGCAGAGTACTTTATGTACCTACAATTACAAAGAACTTAATGAGTGTTGGTCAGATTGTAGAGAAAGGGTTGCAGATCAGATTCAATCATTATGGAGCATTTGTGGAGGCCCCAAGACATGGATTCAAAAGGATAGCTAAAGGAGAAAAATCAGGTAGACTTTTCACTTTTGAGTTGGAAGATACAAAAAATATTGCATTATACAGTTATAAGGATCAGACACTTTCAGAGCTTGAGATTTGGCACAAGAGATTCAGACACATAGGAAAAAGGACCTTGAAGCAAATGTGCAGGGACCAATGTGTGCTTGGGATACCTAATGTATCCAAGCAACATATGATTTACAAGTGTGGTGCTTGTCAATTTGGTAAATCTCACAGGTTACCCTTCTCAAGGAAAGGATATATGCATGAAGACTACCTAGAGCTGGTACACACAGATGTTTGGGGACCTAGCAAAGACCCCTCAGTCTCAGGTTCAAGGTACTATGTGTCTTTTATTGATGACTATAGCAGATGGACTGTATTATACTTTAT